>CM031242.1:529852423-529892423 GCA_018340775.1 Taxus wallichiana var. yunnanensis | reverse complement strand
TTTTATCTCTTTTATAATTTTTGATTTATATGAGAAGAAAGCTTAATTAATATCATCTTATTCCATCAATATTGCATTACTATATATTATTATGTAGATTTTTTTAAAAATTTAATTGTGTCATCTTTGATTGATTAAAATAAAACCAATCACAATGAGTATATTTATAATAATAATAAAAAATATAATTTTATTTGTTTTACTATACTCACAAAGTGAGTATATTTAAAATAATAATAAAAATATAATTGCATTTGTTTTACTATCTAAGTAAATAATTTTGTTTGTAAATTAAAATGAAATTGCATATAATCATTCAATAAAGAATTATACTATATTTGATTTTTGATTTTTCGTTATATTTGTGTTGTATTTACTTTGAATATTTTTAATATAGGTGGAAAATATTCAGTACAACTATTGCAAACTTGATGTTGTAAAAAATATATAGTGGCATCGTCTATTATGTAAAAAAAAAATTCTAATTCCCCAAAAAAATCATTCCAAAATAACAAAATAAACAATTTCAAATGTAAAATTGACTCAAATCACAACACAAATCAATCACTTTATGTAATAATATATGGGATCCACTTTGTGTTATAATTACTTTTATATATTGATTAATGTAAAATGAAACAACTTTCCACATATACACAAATCAATATAATGAGGTAGTTGAGGTTTAAGAAATATTTAAATAGATAAAGATAAAGGATTGGGTGGGTCAATTCTACTTAAGGGTGTCTATAAGAATGAAAATAAGTAATAAAAAGTATAATATTATACATACACAAACTAAAATACACAAATATGATTTCTATTAAAAATTAAACTGCACTTTCGTGCTTACAACTGGGTTGAAAAATACAAATGAGAAACCTCATATATAGAGAGGAAAACTACAATTTAGATATACATCAGGTTGAAATGCAATAAGGAAATGAATAACCTAGTATTTTGATATAAAAAGTCCAAATATAGTTCTTCTTTATTGACTAACTCCCTAATGAAGTGACATTTTGTATCAATGTGTTTTATCCTTATGTGGAACTCATGATTGTTTGACAATGCGATATCAAAGCTACAAAAAAATATTTTAAATGCTTCTTTTTAACATGCTACAAATGTGGTTACAAAATACTCTAATTTTTCTAAAGATAAGGTAACAATGGTATGTTTCTTGGAATCCCATACAAATGCACTTGAACCAAAGTGGAAAGCATATCTAAATGTGCACGTTTTGTCATCTACTCTTCTTGCGAATTCATTTCCATTATAACCAACCAACTTGAAATAACTTGTAAACTATAAAATTACATGTCTTATTCTTTCAACTTCATATTTTAGATTTTTTTTCCCATCGTGCTAATGTGAGTCTTATAAAGAATCCATAAAATCCAAAATAAGGCTTATGCCACAAAATTTATCAGGCATTGTGGAAATTAATTACATTATAAGATTAACAACTCATTTGTAAGAAATTGGATCAACATTATGTCCCTTATCATCCTTACTCAAATTAAATCTTGTGGTAAATGGTGTTGATGTTAGTTCTCTATTTAGCATCTTGAACTCACAAGGGATTCACAATCCCAATCATTACCTATTAGGTGAGTTTGTATTGGGGTTTTATATACTCATTATATCGCTCCATATTAATGGGTATAATGGGTTCACGTGTAAAGGTTCTAAAAAATATATTGGGGGTATGATATATGGAGTACTAGGGAGGAGGATGGATAATTATTCATGGGGTATATGATGAATCCCTAAAAAATATCATTTGCATTGTTTGGTTTGTCAAATTAGCAAAATGGTTTAGAGATAATCAACATCATTTTCCAAAGTAACAATACCCCCGGGAATAGTGTGGATAGATCTTTGATTAAATGGCATCCTCCTGAATCCAATTGGTTCAAGCTGAACTTTGATGGAGCCTCTAAGGGAAACCCTGGAACAGCAGCAGGAGGAGGAGCAATACGGGACCACAAAGGTAATTTGATTGCTGCATATGCTGGAAAAATGGGAATCCAAACCAATCATTTTGCTGAAGCTTTATCTGCTCTCTGGGGATTGAGAGTTGCACGGGCCCAAAATATTCAGAATCTTATTGTTGAAGGGGACTCCCTTAATATTATTAAACTTCTTAATCAGTCCTCATCTCCCAGCTGGAATATCAAAGATTTTATCTCTGAATCCATAAGCATCAGTCATACCTTCAGCAGTATCAGAATCATACATACTTACAGGGAGGGAAACAAGCTGGCGGATGCACTGGCCAATTATGGCATTAATATAAATTTCACTATATGGGATAATGATAGTATCCCTAATCAGCTTCACAACAGCATACATGCGGACCTTCACATGCAAACAATCTCTAGAGATATGCCTTAATCTTTGGAGGAAAATCAAATCCATAAATTCTTCCACACGTGCTGCTTTAATATATTTGGCGTGGCAAATGATATCTATTTCAAATAATAGCAAGATTTTGTTAAGGAACTTCAAGTGGAGATATCTGAATTTAAAAACAGCGCACGCGGGAGGTACAATAGCTGTTGATATTCGGATGCCAAGCTCCACGAAAACCGATGATAACTACAATGTGAAAGCTGACAGGGAAAGGGTTTTCACGCGCGACTCCACGCAGGCTCAGATCGGCAATCATACAGCATTCGTGGGAGGACCAACGGCTACAGTTCCCATTTTTATGCGACCCTCAACAGCGAGAAACGAACTACTCTTAACACCCAAAGGTATTCTGGAAATTGTTGTAACCAGCACATCACAGTGAAGATGGGAGGGCCTCCCTGCCAAATTGAGCCGTGCGCGGACCCTGACTGGAAAGAAAACACTGAGCTCTGGAACATTCTAAGCATCGGCGGCTTCACCAACTTTGTGGAAAGGGTGCAAGGGCATGATCAAAGCATCTCTGTTCGCTTTGCCAAGGAGTGGAATGAGAGGACTGTCGACTATGGGGGGCAGAAAATTCTTATTAATGAAGAGCTCATAGCCGAAGCGACTGGTCTCAGCTTGGAAGGGTACCGATTCTTCAACAAGAGGGTTATCAAAGAGGTTGAAGAGAGAAGATTTGTGGAGGAGGAGGAGAAGCTTATTTTCAGCACAGCGGGTCTGCTTGTAAACTCTATTCCATCACCGTATGATGAAGTCACCCGCATGATGATTCGCTTCATATCCTTGGAAGGCAGGTTTGTTACTGTCCCTGCCAAGCACCTTGTCTTTTTAAACCACTTTCGTAGGAATAGGTTGGTTTGCTTCCCTCACTATCTGTTAAACTCTCTTGAGCGCTCCATTTTGGAGTTCCAGAAGCATACCCGGGCGGTTCCCTTGCATCAAGGGCTTATTTTGCTTATTCACAAGCACTGCCTTGTTAAATTCCCCAGTCTCCCTTCCTCTCCCCGGCTCGGCCCCTTTGATGGGCTCCGCGCTGCCGATCCTGTCTCCCCTGCTTTGCCCTCGCTGCCCCGTCCAGTCGGGGTTCGCTACCCCCATGCCGGCTGCTCATGCTTCTCCTTCTATTCCTCCTGCTGCTGCCCCTGCCACCCACCTTGCCTCTACCTCTAAACGAGTCACCAGGGCTTCTAGGAGACTCAACCTTGAGGCTACTGCTGAGGGGGATGAACCTTTGGAGCTTGACATTGCTCGTGATCTGCTGAACATTAGTAGTGCCAGTCCCCGGGTGACACCCATGGATAACCCTTCTATGAGATTGGAGGCCTTAGAGGCAGAGCTTAAATTGCTGAAGGATGAGGTCAAAAACCTTGCTAAGCAAAAAGGCAAAAAAAGCATTGAAGGGGAAGGGAGCATTGGCAATAGCCAGATTGATGATATATACAAAAAACTGACCTCCTTAGACTCCCGCCTTGGGAAGGCGAAGACTAGGCATGATTACAATATTGCCGCCTTCAGGGCCATCGAGGAGTTCATCGAGGGTCATGCCAAGAGTGTTTCAAATCTAAGCGGTGTCCCGGCAGCACTTTGGGGCAATGATAAAGAGAGCAAAAGAACCAGAGAGGAGCTCGATAAGACGGATGCTGCTCAGATGACAGCGTTGGGCATGTTTCATGCTTGGAAAAAAGTGAAGATCAGTATTGATCAAGCGGCCAAGAAGTAGTCCTGGATACTTCTGCTGCTCTTTATTGTTTTTGCTTCGCTTTCTTGGCTGTCGGTTTGCTGTTTCTTTGCCGTTGTTTTGCTGTTTAGTCTCGTTTGTGTAGCTGTTTCTGGGCTACGTTGTTTTTTGCTGTAACTTTTGAGCTTTGCTACAGCTACTCTGCTCCTCTCTCTTATTCCGGCTTTTAGGCCTTATTTTGTATTCAAGGGTATAGTCCCTTTCAAAAAACTATTTGCCAATATTAAAAACAATACTACGTAACTCTAAAATTTTGTGACATACTTTATAGTGTCATTGCTAAGGTATATTTCTTATCGTTTGATTCAAATGTTTTAGGAGAATGCATGTCATGAGCATTAATACATTTAACTAGAAATATTGCAACCAAATTGTATGACCCTCCACATTACTATAAAAATTTTGATTGGTGTGAAAGATGTAATTGGAGCATAAAGGAAGAGAGATATAAAATTACACATACCGAGAGTTTGTAATTTTATAGTCCAATATGAATTCTATCATGGTTTCAAGTGGAAATATAATTCAATTTCTCAAAATTTTAAAATCTTGAATCTAACACTAAAGAGATGGAAATAAAAAGGGGTATAAAAATATCATAGGAAGATTGGTAGTTTAGATATATGTTAAAATAAGGGTTTTTAATATTTATAATTTTGTATTAGGAGGGATTGTTAATAATAGAATATTGAGATGTATATGTGGAAATAGGGGTGTTTTTTATTATTCTACGAATGCACATGAGAGACCATAAGTTTACATAGTGAATCCCTCGTGCTGAACCTCTTCAAAACATCATTTGCATACTTATATTGACATATGAAAATTAAACCTTCTAATTGATTGAATTTGATGCCAAGGAAATAATTCATTAATCCCAAATATATCATTTTAGACTCTCTTTTCATTTAGAACTTAAACAATACAACTGACTAGTTTCTTGTGAAATTAAGTCATCCACACATAAGAAGATGATCAAAATTTGACCTTGGTTATTAATTTATATATATAATGTGGGTTCACTTATACTTCTAATGAATTAATTACTCAATAAGTATGAGTAGATGCAACTATGCAACTATACCAAGCTCTTAGTTTTTTCTTCAGAATGTAGAGAACTTTCTTTAGTCTACAAAATTTGTACTCTTTTCCTTCAATTTTATATCTCAGTAGCTTATTCACATAAACCTATTATTCTATAACACCATCAAATAATGTGGAATTTATGTCAATTATATAAATTTTTCGTTAGCTTTGAACTACTATGGCTAAGATAGTTTAGACGGTATCTAGTCTAGCCACTGACACAAATGTTTCATTATAATCAATTTTGGGTTGATATGAAAAAACCTTTTCGACCAACCTTAATTTTTCCTTCTCCACATTTTCATCTGGATTGTACTTAGGTATTTGTTAGAAAAATAGATTTTCGTGTTGTAAATTATTGATTTTTCACCAATACTGCTGGGGCTAAGCCCCTCCTTGCAAATGCAAACATATATGGTCTTTGTTATTTTAAAATAGATAGAATAGATCCATGTTGTAGAGGGAGAGTATACCTTTGGTTCAAGATTCGCCGAATCATCCTCATGACACGGGAAGAATACAATATTGGGTCCAGTAAGAAGAGGATAACCTTCTAATCCATGCAAAACATCTCCTAAAAATTATTCTTCTTCACAGGAAAAGGGAAGAATTCATGCTCACTTTTATGATTACTATCATTCTTTTGGTGATGGTAAAGAAACCATCTCATCATATATGCAATTTTTTACCCTTCCATCCATGATTTTTATCAAAAAGGAAATTGGATTCTTCAATTTGTTTCATTTCATTATTGTGCATTTGTGAATCAAAAGAGAGAAAAATTTGGAAAAAAAAACCATCAATGATTATCCCAAATTCTTCCTCCCGAAAATCCTATGGGAGGAAAAGAGGGTTCATCTCTTGGACATATTTAAGGTTAGTGAAATTCTCTGTGACCTTGTAATCATCCATCAATAGACAATAATTCTCATACCTAGTGCATATTTTGCTTCAACAGATGATATCTCGAGCCAAAATGAAGATATGAATGGAACTTCAACTTTCATGCTTTCTTCATTATCCTCTAAGATGATGAATTGAATTTCATTGGAAGGATCAAGAACAGGAAGTCATGAGAAACACATAGGAGTCTTTTAGGAACAAATACCTCTTAATATGGAGAATCATCAGAATCTTGTTCCGAAGGATGAATCTATTCTTCTTCACCATTATGGAGTGCTTCAAGCTACTCATATCCTTCTTGCATAGTCTCAACATAATTAAAAATATAAAGATTGGTTTGGGAATCATAAATTTCTTATGCAACACTCAAGATCCTTTGCACAAACTCCCTTTTCAAGGCAGCCATTTCTTCATCTCCATAAGCGAGAAAATCTTCCAAAGGAAGAGAGACAAAAGATATGGTTTTGATTTTCTTAGTCAATTGCATGAAATTAAAAACATTACTTTCATGAGATTCTTCCTCTTCATGTTTTTCATATAATTTTTTTATCTCATTTGCATCTTTCTCATTAGGCCCTTAGATTCTTAATCATCAATGGGTACAATTCCCATTTTCATTCATCTACCAGCAGTCCATTTGAATTGGAGCCACATGGAGTTGATGGTAGGATATTCAAAAACAACAATTTTATCTATCCTAAATACTCTTTCCAAAACTTTTACAAAAATGTTACTAACATTTTTTCCTTTGATTGATTACAAGTTTTTATTTGAAGAAAGAGACCTCTTCGATTTTCCAAAGTCCATAATTTTTTGAGAGCTGGTCCAAAATGATGTTTGATAACAAATTTACATCTCTTGGTGGTAACCTTCTTCTTCGTGGTTGTTGTCACTTATTGGTGCCAAACACCAATCTCAAAACTCCATCATCATGATGTAGGAAATGAATGTGACATGGATTCATTCCTTGTTAGAGTCACCTTGAAAATCTAATTTTTACTTGATATATATTATTTATTTTTTTGGAATATATACCTTTTTCAAATTTTATAGAGAATTGGAAATTATTGGGTTTTCACCAATTCTCCTGGGCTTAGCCCGTCCTTGCAAATATAGACATATGTTGGTGAAATATTTTTTCGCAATGAAAAATTAGTTGATTTTCACCAACACTCGAGACTATTTCCCTCCTCTTTGTAATGGAGAGGATTCAATTTATTAAATTTAGATAAAAAAATATTGTGGGAGGGCATCAAGATGGGTATCACATAGGGATACTTTGTGGACGAAAAGAGGAGAGTTACAGAGAAATAAACACAAAATTGATACAAATAAAACTTAATTCAAACTCATTCTCATTAATTCTCAATATAACACTTTACATATATATTTATATAGGAATAACATTCCTATATTTTAGGAGTATTTCTAACTAGCCTCCCATGAATGTCTCATCCAAACACCATATATGTGAGTGGTTAAAATCACATAACAAATAATTTTTATATGTTGTTTTATATAACAAACACATTTAACAATATATACCTTCACCAATATAATAATTACACACATAATTATTATTCTCTCATAATAACCATATTAAAAATGTAAGCACTATTTTCCTAGCATGCACCCACTTTGTGTGAACATTATTAATTCTCAAATATTCACCCCATTAATGTGAAAACGATGAAGAACCATATTTTTAAGAAGTTGAACCACCTCCTGAAAGCATTGCTTAGACCATGTACGAACTCCAATTATTATCTCTTTACCCTTGTGAAGGCATAGTGATGATCCAAATTATGTAGGAATACTCCCTACCTCTTTGGGTTCCTGTGGCATTTTCCATTCCTCCTAGGGCACCTAAATTCTGAATCTCCTAGTTCTAAAAGTTGGGAACTAACTAGATAACCATCCCCCAACCTACCTCGTAATCTTCTCTTGCTCCCTAAAATTGAGTTTTCTAAAAACATTAATCCTTCCTAAATTATAAAAAGGGCTTCATTCAATTTATTTGACCATGGAGCTCATTGTCAGACAATTTATATCCACAAGATGGATGTCAGCATACAAGGAAAAATGTGTCCAATTATTGAAAAGCAAGGTAATTTTTTTATTTGGGCAATATTTGGACTTTGAATCATGATGAAAACTTATAAAATGACTATTAAAAATCCTTAAATCACCTATATGACTTTGAGTCTTGTACAATAAATGATGTATTTAGATCATGATAAAACTAGTAACATAACGCACTTTTAGATATTTACAATTGATAATTTGATTGATTGATAAGAAGAAAATGAAAATTATGACATATATCGACTTTGGATTTTATAGAATTTTACAATGGTGGTAAATTTAAAAACAAACTTTAGATCATCATATAAAATTCCTATCGAATATTAGATTTGGCTCATTCTTCTAATATAGCCAAAGGCTATTATTAGAATGTATGCTACTAGTCGATTGAGATAATAGACCAGACCTATAACTAATAATCACACATATTACTTTATGGCTCTAAGCCTTTGACCGAAATATTTGAATTGACATTATAATGTCCATAAATTTAGATCTAATAAAACATTTCCATGTAAGCAATTAACCCCCAAATACACAGATGAAATCCAAGAGATTGTAAAAATCCAAGTTCAAATAATATTGCCTAAAATTTGATATGCCCACCTTCTAGTGGACCCTTCCACCAATCAAGTATATTCAATGCTAGTATGCTTGTTGGTTGATAATGCTCAGAATATCCACAATAAATGGTGCCAACATAATGAAATTCCCATATATTAAAACACCATGGAGAAAAGGCATAAACGTGGGTGAATAAACAATGTGAGGCACATAGGTATAGCATGGTCTCAATTAAAGAAAGATCCTTATGAACCCATGAGAGATTTTGTAGCCAAATTAAACAGAAGCTCTATAAAATCACATAAACTACGAAGGCCCACAAAAATAATAAATTAAGTTTCTTCATCCATGCACAATTAGCCAAAGTTGATTTCATGCTAAGAAGAGCTCTACCTATCAATTTAGATGAAGCATAAACACTTAGCGGTTGAAGTAGAGAATGAATTTTCAATTTCTAGAAAAATCAAGAAGTGATTCAATAAAATCAGATTATTTTATAAGAATCAAAATGCACAACTATGATATAAATGATATATAGTAAAATAGGAATGCTAAACAATTTATTTAATTTATTAATGAAATGAAATAAGAGGGATAAGGCACTTACCTTAATTTTTCTTACCTCCTAGTGACATGGGACTGAACTGTGTGACGAAACAAAATAACAAATCATTGACACGAACCCCAAAAAATGTACCAGAGGTGAAATTGGATGGACTGGGCACCTAGAGAGGGATAGGGGCACCTTCGTCTTATTTCTAGGCACCATGGTCTATGTAGATGCTCAAAAAACCTCCTTTGAGGTGTCGCAAGAGGTTCGCACTTGTTCCCCTTTTTCACGTGTAGGTTGCACATGGATCGCTGAGGTACTTGTAAACCTGCAATGAAGAAAGCACATGTAAAACCCTCAAATAGACATCAAATTCTAAAAAATAAAGATGCAAAATGAGGGGTCAAACTATCCTCAGCCGCCACAATGATGGAATTACAATTGGGTGTTGACTACATCTCGGACTCCAATGTAGTTATGTGTGCGCAATAATGCTCAAAGGTCACCCTCATGCTAATGATGCCAACATAGTGTGCAATATCTTGACAAAAATGTAAATGTGTGGATGTAATAGAATGAAATCCCCTTCCTATGTATTGTCTATTTAGATTAATGGCCCAAATGTAGTCCCCCGCTCTATGCAAATAGCTAGCCCTTAATAAGAATATTCTACATATACAATGGTATGTATATTGTGTTTATATAGGGATCTCTTGTTTGAATATCAACAATAATGACCCAATATGATGAATAGTACCTCAAGAGATGAGAGGGAAAACTGAAAATACCAACCTCAAAAATAAAAAATAAAACCAAATACAAAGAGGACAAGGGTGCCTTTGTTGGAGATGGGCACCGACACTCTTGTCTAACCCCTGGGCACTAGTTTCTAATTTGGTAAAATAATTTGTCGTGTTGCAAACTATTGAGTTTTCACCAATTCTCTAGGCTAAGCCCCTCCTTACAAATACTGAGACATATGTTGGTGAAATATTTTTTTGAGAAATATTAGTTGATTTTCACCAACACTCTAGGACTATGTCCCTCCTCTTTGTGTTGGAAAGGATCAAATTTATTAAATACGAGATAAAACAAATATTGTGGGTGGCCATAGAGATGGTTATCACATAGGGATACTCGTGGAGGAGCAGAGGATATTTACAAAGAAATAAACACAAAATTGATACAAATAAAACTTAATTCAAACTCATTCTCATTAATTCTCAATGTAACACTTTCAATATATATAGGAATAACATTCTTATATTTTAGGAAGTATTACTAAGTAGTCTCTTATGAATATCTCACCCCAAACACCATATATGTGAGTGGTTAAACTCACATAACAAAAAAATATTATATGATGTTTTATATAACAAAAATATTTAACAATATATACTAACTTACCTTCACCAATATAATAATTACACACATAATTATTATTCTCTCACACTAACCACATTAATAATGTAAACACTATTTTCATAACATTCACCCACTTAGTGTGAATATTATTAATTCTCAAATATTCACCCCCTTAATGTGAACACGATGAAGAACCGTATTTTGAAGAAGTTGAACCACCTCCTAAAAGCACTTTGTTTAGACCATGTATAAACTCCATTGATTATCTCTTTACCCTTGTGAAGGAATAGTGATAATATGAAATATGCAGGAATACTCCATACCTCTTTGGGTTCATATGCCATTTTCTCTTCCTCTTAGGGCACCTAAATTTTGAATCTCCTTGATCCAAAAGTTGGGAAATAACTATATAATCATCCCCCCAAACCTACCTCATAATCTTCTCCTGCTCACGAAAGTGAGTTTTCTAAAAACATTTATCCTTCCCAGATTATAAAAGGATTTTATTCAACAAGCAACACAATAAGAACATTGAAAACTAGGAATACTAAAACTAAAATATACTCTGAAACAATGCGACCAACACATCTATGCGGCCCCATTGTTGGTGATTGACGAGAGGTCACTAATTGACCTCTAACTTCCATCGTCCTCCGACATCCGATTGATGCTACTAACTCGGTTTTATTTGATCATGGAGTTCATTGTACAATTTATCCCCACGAGACTGATGTCGCGTATAAGGAAAAATACATCCAATTATTGAAAAGTGGGGCATTTTTTTTTGAAATATTTCTACTTTGAATCATGATGAAAAATTATAAAATGACTATTAAAAAATCCTTAAATCACCTATATGATTTTGAGTCTTTTACAATAAATGATGTATTTGGATTATGAAAAAACTAATAACATAACTAACTTTAAGATATTTACAATTGAAAATGTGATTGATTGATAAAAAGATAATGACAATTATGATATATATTGACTTTGGATTTTATAGACTTTTACAATGACTAGTAAATTTAAAAACAAACTTTATAACATCATACAAAATTCCTATCGACTATTAGATTTGACTCATTCTTCTAATATAGCCAAAGGCTATTATTAGAATATATGTTACTAGTCGATTGAGATAATAGACCAGACCTATAACTAATAATCAAACATACTACTTTATAAATCTAAGATTTTGACCGAAATATTTCAATTGACAAATTATAATATCCATAATTTCAGTCTAATAAAAACATCTCCACATAAGCAACTAACAAGTCGATTTCAACGTCACGTCCGGAATCGGGCTACAAATGATATTGACCCCCAAATGTAGAGCAGATGAAATCCAAGCGATTGAAAAAATCCATGTTCAAATGATAATGCCTAGAATTCCACGTGCCAACCTTCTAGTGGACCCTTCCACCAATCCACATATTCAATGCCAGTACGATTGTCGGTTGATAATCCTCAGAGTATCCAAAATAAGTAGTGTAAACATAATGAAATTACCATATATTAAAACAACATGGAGAATTAATTAATGGAATTATGTGTCCATGATTTATTATATCTTGTCATTATTAGCAAAGTTATTTTCCTCTAATTGAGTGTGTCTTAATTTTGGTTAATGCTTGTGAAACTATGCTAGTGACTATTTACAAGATTAACCCCTCTCTCCTAAGTTCTTATTTCCCTTCACCTTGTCTTCTAAGAAAATCCCTTCCTCGCAATGGGTGCAATAAATATTCCATAGGTCTACCGGAGTAACTCTATGTGATCTCCATCTTCATGACCACCCACAATATTTGTTTTATCTCGCATTTAATAAATGGGAATATACACATCACAAAGAGGAGGGATATAGTCCAAAGCGTTAGAGAAAATCAACTAATTTATCTTTGCAAAAATTATTTCACTAACAGTTTTGTGGCACCCACCGTGGGGAATATTTTTCTATCTCTTCACCACATCATAAACAAAAAAATCCATTAAAAATCAAATATCTAAAAAATTAAAAAAATTAGAGATTGGAGATTGTAAAAATGTTGATGTTTGCTTTGCATTTTCCCTCGATTACTATTCTTGTAAACATTCCTCTTTTATATCCTAATATTATTTTCTTTCAAGATAGTCAAGAAGATCTTACAATTGATTTGAGGAATTGCATCTAGAATAACAAAGAAAGTTTCAATCACTATCACACATGTGCAAGATTTTTAGACTTGGAAGAAGAACATGCCCCTTATATATTGTGCAAGACATGTTCCTAACCAAAAACAAGTGTAGTGCCCACTTCCCTTTGACACTTTTAGATACTGATTTTGATACTATTGATCATATTATGGACACTATTATGTTTTGTTTTAGTATGATGGTTAGACGTTAGATCATGGATTATTATTGATCTGGATTCAGTTATTATACATGATGATTACTAGAGGCATTTCGATATGTGATTGATGATATACTTTTGACATGGATATATTATAGATGTTGATATGGACTTATGACATTTGGATATTTTGAGTAGATCTAGTATGGTAGATTTTGATGATGATATAGTTGATTTATTTAATTAAAATGATAATGTTGAATTCTTGATATTGTTGTGATTCATATGTTTAGATGATCTTGAAATGTTGTTTATATCATTTTGGATGTTCTGATATGGCCACGAGGCCAAAGGAGGTATTTGCATTTTGCAGGTTAAAAATCACAACAATGTCGGGGGACTGGAGACTAACCATATTGAAATTCTGGGTGAAATCAACAAGGTCACCATGGCAACTATGTTGTTCGTTTGTGTGTTGAGTTATGTTAGGAATTCCCATGGGGGATTTCCATTATATGTGACCATGGGATATGTGTTTTATTTATGTGTTCATTTTTAATTATTGTTGCAAGTATTTTATTTGTAATGTGTTCCTTCTTTTAATTAATTTAAATGTGGTAGATTAATGTGATAGTCATATGTTAAATTTTATTTAAAATAAATTGGGATGTGGAATGTAATTAATAAAGTTGTTGTTATAAATATTAATGTGGTAGGAGTGTATAAGTGATGTTGTAAGAAATTTGTAAGAGTCTTGTAAGGCATATTTTGGAAGGTCAAGCACTCCATCTTTTATGAAACTCGAATTTGTCCTTGAGACCAAATTTGGAGGCTTGTGGGACAAGTTAAACTTTTTCCACACCTCTTAAAATGATCCACCAACCATGCCTATGGTTTGGAGGTTAAATGTAGGAATTTATAATGCATTTTGAAGTGACAATTTGTAAGTTTTGATTGCACTTCCCTTACATGTTTTAAATTTTGTCCTTTTGGAGTATGGGAATTCTTGGAGTATGTGAGTGATTTTGTCATTTTTTATTTATTGTGATTTGGTGAAGGATGTTGAATTTCCTCTTGGGGTTGAGGAAGAATGATGTGGCATCCTACATGGATCCACATCATCCTCTTCTCTTCCCTCTCCTATAAAAGTGAAACTCCTTGCTTGTTTATGGTTGTTGAAACTTTGTTCATTTCCTCTTGGGGTGCATTTTTGGTGTTGTTGCTTTTGGAGCTTGTTGAGGAAGAGCTTGGAGTATTTTTGATTACTTGAACCTTGCTGATTTTGGACTGTATTTGGCATCCTGGAAAGCTTGTGAGCTTGGAAAAACTTCAACATGGAGAGGTACGATCTTGAGTTGTGTTTTAATTGTTTTTCCTTCTCTTGCATGCATTTTTAATGGAGTTTGTGTTTGCATTCTTGGCTAGTTGGGTAGAATGCTTAGGGCATGGTTTAGGAGAAGGCTATGGGGATTTCATATGGGGGCATAAGGGATTGCCAATGGCACTGTTTTATTGAGGAGGAGTTTTGGTTTGGGAACCACCTGGAAAAGAAACCGCTTGCATTTCTTACTCTTGGGGGCATAAGGAATAAACTTGGGAGGGTGCATAAGTAGGGGTTGGGAGATATAAGGTTTATGGGGTTGATATGTTTATTGGTGGTATGAATATTGGTGGATTCCCAATTCCAAATTAGGAGGCATAAGAAGTTTCCCCATAGTTCTTGCTCTTGTTGGCTTGCTTGATGAAGCGCATGTGTTGTATGAATTGTTTAAAATGTAGTTGGGAACTGTTATTTTGTTTTGAACTATGCATTTTATGGATTGTATGCAATGTGAGTGTTGCTTGTTTGTTTTGGAAGAAGCCTTGTTTTCATGTGTTGATGTTCATACTTTATTTCAATATGGTTGGGGCTCGGGGCCAATGAGGAAAGGATGGCTTCTCCTTCTCATTGGATGTCTTGGCTGGGTGGAGAGGGTTGCTTTTCCTACTTCCTTGTTGTGATCAAAGTTGCAAAAAAGAAGAAATAAGCATGTTTCGTTTGGAGAAAGAATTTCACGTTTGACAGTCATTTCCCTTTGAGTAATTCAATATAACTTTTCCCACTTTGAGTGGATGAGTATATAAATGTTGTAATGAGAAGTGATTGCATTGTAAATGGAAGTTGAATTTGAATTGAGAAATTTACAAGAAGAATTATACTTCTCTGTTTTACCTTGGAAAGAAAATGTGAATGATGTTCCATACTTTGTATTTTGCAATTTGAAACCAAATCAAATGGGAAAAGTGATAAGTTGTAAAATTGTATTGAGGATCAATGAAATAATGCATTCTCTTCTCCAAAATGTATGCACATTTGATTTGACCTATTGTTGAAATTTAATTGTTGTTTGAAGAAGAAAAGAAAGAAAGAATGTGTATGAAACAAAGATAATATTTTATTCTCTGGAAAGAAGTGGAATTTAGAAATACGACTTGTAAAATTGTTATTGAATGGTTGATGGAATTAAATTAAGTGTATTTTATTAAGTTTAGGAATCCATATGCACATTCAAATGATAAAATTAATAGACAAACTCAAAAGGAATAGTTCACAAATCATAAACATAAATATGGCGGTTCACTTTTAAACAAAATGAACAATTCATACTGCACTAAACAATAAGTTATGAAACATTGAAATCTAGAATTATTAATACCTAAGGAATCAAATTCACTATAAAAGTCATGAATGAATCTCTAAAACTTAATGAATTCCAATTCGGAGCTTTCACTGATCATTTTTCTCGTCTATTGCCGAAAAAATGCAACTTCGAACAAATTGGATAAATAAACTTCCCTAAAACACTCTAAACTCTCCCTAGACTGATCCTTCATGTCTGGTTGAAATGTTGAGCAAAGGAGGAGTTTTAATTTTATCAAAATTATAAGTTGGAAATTGCCAGTTTGCCAAATAAAGGCCTGTAGAACTTTTTTACAAAATTGACCCTTAAAAATTCATCAAAATGTAAATTTTATGTTTCATGTGCAAAGAGGGATTCGAGAGATTTTTGAAAATGCCTCGTTTTCCCAAAACTGGGCTTTCTAGCTCAAGTTATGACACTTTGACGTTTTTGTGCCTTGGCGGGAAAATTTGGGAAAATTTTCCCCGATGGCCCGCAACCCAAAAATTTCCCATCAAAATTACCCTTAGAAAATTTTCAAAATTTTAGGCTCGGAAAAATTTTCACTTTTCCTCCGCCCGGTCCATGCCCAATTAGAGGCTGCCATGTGTCCTCCAAGGGCTAAGGCAGAGGCGCGGATAAATTTTACCCCTTAAACTTTTTGAATTTTTTTGGAAAATTTTCACTTTTCCTCCACTAGCCCGCAACAATTTAGAGGGTACCACATGTCCCCTTGTAGCTAGGGAGGAGGCATAGGTTCTTTTAAAACCCTTAGATTTTTAAATTTTTGGGGAAAAATTCCCATGTTGACCTCACTGCCCGTGGCCAATGAAAGCATGCCATGTGGCACCTTGGGGAGTGGAAGCGGGAGGGCGGACCTTCCTTCTCCCTTATGTTTTGTGTTTTGGCTTTGGAAAATTTCTAATTTTCCTTCTACCACCAAAGCAAATCCACTTCCTTTTACCCTTTATCTTCCGGTGGGTGCGTGGACCCATGCACTTCCTTGTCCCTTTTTTTCCCTTCTTTGGCACAAAGTGCCAAATCATCCGCCACCCCGCCCTTTCCTTTTCCCTTTTTCACCTTGTGTCAGGACCTAACACGTGTCCCCTAGGCACCGTGTGGGGCACGAAGTGATTTTTAGTTTGAGCCATTCATTGGGAAAATTTCCCAATGCCACCCCGTGACCCACCAACCCACCCAAGGTGCACTCCTCCTCCTCTTGCCACGTGTCCCTCTGGGAAAATTTGATCCCCAAACTCTACCCACTCATAACTTGAGTTCTACAAGGAGTTAGGAGGACTTCTTTATATCACCGGAAAGGTGAGAAAATTTCCTATCCATTGGGAATGGTTTAGGGAAATTTTGGAAGTGTTTGGTAGGATAAAAATTCACTTGAAGTATGATATGTTAGAGAGAAGGCACGAGGTAAGATTACTCCCGAATCTAACCTGTAACATGTAACCCTAAATTTTGAACCTTGTAAACCTGGTTATAAGTAAATAAAGGAAACATGTGTTTTGGTAAATGGATTTTGTTCTCGAACCTATTAGTGAAAATTGATGTCTTACAATTTAGTTGTAGACACTTCAAATAAAAAAAAATATCCCTTACTTTTCTATCTAACCCTAGGTAGTTTCTTTGGTCTCAAGTGGTTGTTAAACGGGCACTACAAGAAGAGCTTAGAAGAAGTATATTTTGAGTGATGCATCAATACAAAATTTTTATAAAAAGAATATACACAAGTGTTTCCTGAGCTAGTGGTATAAATGATCCATTATTTGAAGAGAAACTGCAAGGCATTTCAGACTTCCCATTACTCAACCGACAAGAAGAACTTGTCAAGAGTATTTCCCGAGTTTTATCCTAATTTTCTCTTTAAGAACCAAAAAATGAGCCATTGAACCTCATTCCTCTCGGGAAAATAAGTAGAAGAAGAACCAGAGGAATAAGAACCAAGGATGAAAGAACAGGAATCGAGTGTTATAGGGACATAACATGGGACCATTGGTATTAAATCCTCCATGCATGATCTACCCAAGGGATCTAGGAAGAAATTTATGAAGTTTCAAGGAGATGGAAAGAAACATCCTTATTATCATATCAAAACATTAATAACAACTTGTGGGGTGTTGGAGTGGAGTACGAATATGTTTCATTCCACTTTTTTGTGGGATCCTAGTAAGATGCCACTACGGATTGGTTCTATCATTTCCTAAGAATATCAATCACAAATTTGGTAGGTATGAAATCTAAATTTGAAGCTAGATTTAAACTAGATGAGGATGTTGATGTTATTCTTTCCCAATAGTCTCAATTGAAGAAAGAGCCCTATGAACCCTGAGAGATTTTGTATCCAAATTAAATAGGATGCTCTATTAAATCGTGGAAGCTACCAAAACAACAAAATATAATAAATTAAGTTTCTTCACCAATGCACAATTACCGAAATTTGGTTTCATGCTAAGAAGAGCTCTACCTACCAATTTAGATGAAGCATAAGCACTTACAGTTTAAGTAGAGGATGAATTTTAATTTCTGGAAAATCAAAAAGTGATTTAATAAAATCGATAATTTTTAATGAATCTAAATGCAAAAATATGATATAAATGATATATGATAAAATATGAATGCTAAACAATTTATATAATTAATTAATCAAATGAAATAAGATGGATAAAACATTCACCTTAATTTTTCTTACCTCGTAGTGACTTGGAACTGAACCGTGTGATGAAACAAAATAACAAATCATTGCAACAAACCCTAGAAAATGTAGCAGAGGTGGAACTAGTTGGACTGGGTACCTGGAGAGGGATGGGGGCACCCTAGTATTATTTTTTGGCACCTTGGTCTACACTGATGCTCAAAAATCCTCCTCTGAGGTGTCGCAAGAGGTTCACACTTGTTCCCCTTTTGTCACATGTAGGTTGCACATGGATCGCGAGGTACTTGCAAACCTGCAATGAAGAAAGCACATGTAAAACACTCAAATAAACATCAAATTATAAAAATTAGAGATGCAAAACGAGGGGTCAAACTTTCCTCAACTTCCACAATGGTGGAATTACAATCGGGTGTTACACTACACCTTGACCAAAAGTAGTTATGTGTGTAATTGTGTGTAATAGTGGTCCTAGGTTGCCCTCATGCTAATGACGCTAAAATAGTGGGCAATATCTTGATAAAAATGCAAATGTGTGGATGGAATAAAGTGAAGTCCCCTTCCTATGTAGTGTGTATGGAGAGTAATGGTCCAAATGTAGTCCCTTACTCTATGTAGATAACTAGCCCTAGATAAGAATAGTGCACATATATAATGGTGTGTATATTATGTATATATAGGGATCTCTTGTTTGAATATCAACACTAATGACCCAACATGTCGAATAGAAGCTCAAGAGATGAGAGGGAAAACTGAAAATACAAAGATCAAATATTAAAAATAAAACCAAATACAAAGAGGATAAGGGCACCCATGATGGATAGGGTTGTCCAAGCACTACCATCCAACCCTAGGAGATAGTTTCCAAAGACCAATTATGATAGATGAGTGAGAATTGGTAGATAGGGATCCTTACAACTTGACTATAACTATATGCATGAGTGAAAAATGTGCAAGACAAACAACAATAAAGACCAATAAGAAAAATAGATGGACTATGGAATGGGTCATCAGTGAATAATTTTCTTACGCAAGATCCATATATAAAACAACATACTTGGTGATATAATAATAGTAGTAAGTGCATGATTTTGTGTCTACATTTTCCCCACTTTATGTTGGTGAGTGAAATCTTGGTAACATAAAGTAGATAGAGATGCATACTTGAGAAGTCTAGAGAATTCCATGTCATTGAAGTACACGAAGAGTGTAGTAGAATTATGTGTCGAGTGAGAACATATAGTGTGGTGAACCATGGATCATCATGTTGATCCATGTAGTGTAACAAGAGATGTGAGACTGTTATGAGGAACGCTAAATGAGATTGATGATTGTGGTGTTGAATGATTGGAGATTTTGATTTTTGTTGATGGAGATGTGATGGGGGGAGTGATAAATTCATAACTAGATTACATGTGTAAGAAAAAAATGAGGATATGGGAGTCCCACCGCTACCCACCGCTAGAGGAAGAGTGTAGGGAGAGAGGTCTAGTTTTAATCTCCAACTTTAACTACATCCTCAAAATATCTAGCTGCAGATGGGAAAATATCATTTTTTTAAAAAATTGGATCCAAATTTTTGATCAAATGTGATAACCCATATAGGAGCAATATAGGAAAGGAAATGACGCCTCATTTCCCCACTCCTGGGTGTCACCGTAATCAGTATATGGTGGTTTCCATGTTAGGTCATCAGGAAGTAATTATAAAATGTAGAATAACTTCCCATGTTAGGTCATCTTGGAAAGTGGTGATATAACTCCCAATTCAGGTCATCTAAGAGAATAAATGTGTTGTGTTCATGTTGGTTAGCTGATGTAATTTTGATTGTTGTAGAGGTTGGGGTGTATGTGATTGATTAAATGGTTACTCATGGAGAGATTTTACGGTTCTAGACCCTAGGTTAGTTCATTAGGGGATTCGCTAGAAAATGATGTGACATGTCATATGGTATATGAGTAAATTTTTAATAATGATGAATTATGAATATAGATTGATTGTGTAGTGATGATAGGGGAATTATAGGATGACCCCAATTGTATGCCCCACTTTCGGTAAAAGGAGTAGTGATAAGGAAAAAGAACATTTAGCTAAAATTAAGCGCGTAATGATGTAATGGAAAATGTATGAGAAATGTCACCAAAGTGTTTGTTTCTTGAGTATATTACAATATCAATGAGAAATACTATATGTGTAATGTGTACAATAAGGTAGTAGGCAGAATTTTCAAAAGAATACCATATAAGTGATAGAAATCAAAGTAAGGATTATCAAAATATGAGGGAAATCGTGCAATTTGTATTGGGTGTGAAGAGTGAGTATAGTAAAGTGAATAATGGAAAGTTTCTATAAATAGTAATATGATAAAGTGATTAGGTAACCCATTTGTATTTGTGTGAGTGTGATAGTGAGATTTGTGTGTGTGAGGATGCTGCAAGTTAGAGCACTCGTGATAGTCATGACATCGTAGATGGTAGCGATAGTCATGACATCGTGTGCTACTACGAACTTGGTAAGTGTGATTTTTTTAAAAACTCGTGTTGATATTAGTCATTTTAACAATTTTTTGTGAAATTTTTGATTTTGAATTTCTTGACCTTTTATACCTAGAAAAGAGCCGTGAAGGCGCTAATGACCTTTGGGACAAGAGTGCCTAGATATGTGCGCTAGCATCTTGCTCTTAGGTGTCCCTGGGTCTTGGTTTTGGGCACCCGTGTTCAGAGAGTAGTTATGGATTCCATAATGATGTAAATAGGGAAATTGATGTGTGTTGATGTTGTAGATGAGTATGTTTGATATATATGATGTTCTAATGTTGTGTTTTTGTTGTTTTTGGTGTGTAGAGGGATATCCATTCGAGAGAGTTTCATGGTGGCTGTCATTTGAGTACATTTCTCAGATTAGGGTTAGCAGACGATGAGTGGGATGTTTTGGAATGTGCCAATATGTGGCACATAACCAGTATGGGGATGTACCCCATAATATTCCTATGCTTACAATGTTGTGCGAGAGGTGGTGTACAAATACTTGCACCTTTTGGTTACCTACAGGGGAGATGACAGTCACACTAGAAGATGTGTATCATATACTGCGACTACTTATTGTTGGCAAGAAGATACAAGTTATGATAGTGGCCAATATTCAAAGATAGATGAGGGCCATTAGGAAATACTTTTTGTGGACTCAAGTTCTTAGTGAGGTCCATATTATCCTACGTGTTATTATGAGATCGGGGGTTCTGCGATTGCGAAGGTTACTACTATGGTGAATGTGTCATCGATGATAGTGGAGGGTGGTGTTGTAGGAATCTTATATAATATGCATGATATCTTCTTCCGATAGAGGAGGAGAGAACTAGGTATGCCTTGGCATGATGTGTATTGGCCCACCTGTATAGGGATCTATACAAATTTACATAGGAGGAGCATGGGGGTGCCATTGGAGCTACAAAATTGTTGCATATATGGACCTATGAGCATATTGCAATATTGATGCCAGTTGGTGGACCTTGGGAGACTGGGTGATGCCAAACATATTTTTAGGAGATGGGTAGGTGTGCGTGGGAGGAAGATGGATATAGACACCTATAGAACAATGATAGATCGGATGGGACCTAAGGTAGTTATATGGAGGCCATACCGAGACTATGGAATATGAACAATGGATGCATTAGAGCTAAAATGCATAAAATCAATGATGTCATTAGAGGATAAATTTATAGGGGTGGGAAAGTTATGTCGGGTTGAGCGGGTTTCACAATAGTTTGGTATGGTCCAGACGTCCCCCAAAGTCATATGTATGGGTTAGAGATATTAGGGTGCCGAGGAGTGTTGGAGTGAGACTAGGGATGATAAGAGAGCAGCTAGTACCCCTGTGCTAGATGAGGTTGGACGTGGTGATAGAGCCCATAGATTTTGATGATGCCGAGATGCAAGTATGGATTTTTAGTACCATCAAAACATGAAGATGTAGGTATAAAAAAACCTTAGGAAATGTTGAGTTTTGATTTTTTTGTAATAGGATTGCCACACAATGAATTATTATCAATGGAAGCATAATAGGCCTTCCTTTCTAATGTGAGAGATTGGATGTGATATTATCAGTAACCAACAACATGCATAAGGGATAAGATATCCTATGAAGAAATAATAGAGGATGGAAACAATGTGTTAAGTGGTTATAATTTTTCATCATGTGTAATCATAGGAATATCAAGAGGATACATAAGAGATTATGATGCTATGGACACACTATATATTGGTTATGAATAAGTAATACATAGAAAAGCACATAGGACATTCATATAAGTAGTAATAATAACATTAGAAACATCCCTAGTAGATGGAGATGAGGTAGTAGGTGGAGATGAAGTGATAGGAGGAGATGAAGTAATAGATGGAGATGAAGTGATAAGAGGAGATGAAATAATAGAAGGAGATGAATCATGTATGTTATTAAATATAATCTCACAAGAAGATTACAGTTGAGGGGGGGATTCACTCTCAGAAGTAAGAAAATAAGTAGAATCATGACTATCAAGTGTTTCATCGAAATCAAACAAATATTCAGATAGAAAGATATCATTAAGTGTATCATCGACATAGAATGAAGGATAAGAAGAACTAGTATGTGACACATTATGAAGAGCATTTTCAGAAATAGAAGTATGAGATGCAACTAGGGTATTATACTAAATCGTGTGAGAATCATCATGCACATGTTTATTATCATCAATACCAAACATGAAACTAATAATAACATCATATAATTTTTCATTATAAATTTCAGGAGGGATGTGGCTAATTGTATAATAGGGTATGCGACGAGTGAAACTAACTGGATCCAAAACAATGCTAATTGTAGAATTATCAAAGCTAATAGGCACATTGCATTCATTAGCAAAGAGTTGTTGAGTATCATATGGAAGAGTAACATCATGATATAGGGCCGTGAATTTAGCTATGGTTGCTTCATCATAAATTGGATTGATAATCACATGAGGCATGACTAGTCAAGGAGGAGAAGAGATATCCTTATCCATTAGGTTTTAGTGGATACTAGGAAAATAGTTCTAAGATACAAGCTAACCAAAATGATTTAATAAAATTTGATAATTTTATATGAATCTAAATGCAGAGCTATGATATAAATGACATACAAAGTAAAATATGAATGCTAAACAATTTATTTTATTTTTTAATGAAAGGCAAGTAAAAGGGATAAGGAACTCACCTTAATTTTTCTTACCTCGTAATGACTTAAACTCGAGCCATGTGATGAAACAGAATAACATACCATTATAAGGAACCCCCAAAAATACAACAAAGGTGGAACCGGGTTAGACTAGGACACTGGAGAGGGACAGGGTGCCTATGGGCACCCCCGGTCTTGTTTTTGGGTGCTCTGTCTGTGTAGATGCTAAGAAAACCTCATCCGAGGTGTCACAAAAGGTTTGCACTTATTTTCATTTTTTTACATGTATATTACACTTGATCACCGAGGTACATGTAAACCTCGCAATGAAGAAAACACCCGCAAACCCTCAAATAGACATCAAATCCTAAAAATAAAGATGCAAAATGAGGGGTTAAATTGTCCTCAACCACAACAATGGTGGACTTACAACTAAGCATTGCACTACATCTCAAACCCAATGTAGTTTTGTGTGCTTGTGTGTGTAATAGTGCTCCTACATCGCCCTCATGCCAATGATATCAACATATTAGGTAATAAAGCTAGATAAAAATGCAAATGTGTGGATGGAATAGAATAAACTCCCCTTCCTATGTAGTATGGCATGCATAGTAATGGCCCAAATTAAATCCCTTTCTCTATGTAGATAGCTAGTCCGTGATAAGAATAGTTTGTTATCCCAAATTCACCCCCCAACAAATTTGGTCAAGACAACTCCTACACATAAGGAAGTATGAAGGAAAAAACTTAGACCCATGAGCTCACATTCTAGGACAACAAACAAGGTTACAGGGAGAATCTATAATGTAATGGCAGGGCCTGCGAAAGTTTAAATGACCCTGTGCAAGAAAAAGAGAAGCTCAAACAAGCGTTGCATCTCCACGTGTCTCAGGATGAAACGGAGGCAGGGGAAAATGGTCAATGCATGAGCCAGGCTTGCGAGGCTACCAAGTGTCTTAATGACACTGATTCAAGGGTCAAATAGAGAAAAGGTTTCCAAATAAGCACCAAACTGACGCGTGTCCCAGAGGAAAGTGGGGAGTCATAAGGAAAGGTAAAAATTTGCCTTTCGTTCAAAGGGGAAAAGATAAATTGCAAACCCGTGAGTCTGATTTTTTCTCTAAAAGGGGTGCCATGTACCCCATCTCAATAGGGGGGCCATTATTCAAAAAAATTCCCATTCATTTGTACAGACTCGATACAAACTTTGAAGGGGCATATCTTTCGACTCGTGGCTCAAAATATTACAAATCGACAACATTGGAAAGATATCGACCTCACCTATGTCATGGAGGTTTGAGACTTTAATTTGAGGAGGTTAGATAAAGGAAAATCGAGGAAACACCTTTAGAACTTCAATGCAGGATCCATCTGTCTCAACAACTAAATCGGATTTGATCTATTTCCGTCATGTCCTCTACTTTTAAGGTGCCAATCAAGGAATCATGTAGTAAAGACGGATTTGGGGCATATTTTATCGAAGCATTAACAAAGTGGTGGTTGAGCTTCAACGCACTTTTCTTGATTCCCTCTCTCTTTCTTCTTTTTGATCAAATCTATAAATACAGGGGCATGATTCATTGTAAAAGGTTGTTGTTCATTCTTCTTCCTTGCCCCCTCTCTCTTTCTTCTCTAGGGTCGAATGTGGAGTTTAAGCCTCCTCCCTTGGCTTTGTAATGGCATTTTATTTCCTTTTGATCATTAATGGTGTACTATGTGAACTCCTGGAGCAATAAAATTTGTTTTCATGATGTGTTTTTTCCATCCTTTACTCATTGTTTTGTCTCTTCTCACCTCTTACCATTGCAGGGTATATTGTACATATCTCTAATGTCCATCATAGGTTTGGGAGTTGTGTTTAAGGGGTTTAAAATGGTGTCTCAGTGTGAACTTTATCCTTAGTCTATGATGCATCTATCCATCCTCTCCATTGCTCACCTCTCTCCATTTCAGATAGTTGGGTTTGTGATCAGTAGTTCCCTTTTCTTGGTGCTATCACCTATGTAGTGTAGGATTTCTTTATTTTCATGCTCTCTCTCTCTCTCCTTGGTCCCTTGGAATTGTTATATTAGGAGTAGATAGTTGCATTTCCTTCCTTATAAGTAGTTTAGTGCTAGGATTAGGAAGAGGAACCAACCTTCTTTAAAGGATAATTCCCATTTGCAAGTCCCACAGCTTGGGGAATGATCCAATGTTATGCAAATCACACCAAATGACACTGCCTTAGAAAAGAAGATCTATAACTCATTTAGGGTGTTGTGATTTCACACTAATAGTTTTGGCACACCCGGTGGGACAGGTCTGAAGCACCTTACCACTTCACTTCATCAAGTTCGATGTGCTCTTGGTGAAGATTTCAGCCTTTGGAGGAACTTTCAAGCACATCTGGTGACTCCATCTAGTCAAAAACCCATTCTTTGATTTGAAAACCTTTTCCATCCATTTCCACTCATTTCATCCATTTTATTCTTCCATCTCTTTCATTTTCTCCCATTCTATGAGGTTGTGCAATCATGACTTCATTCCCTTCATGGAACTCACATTTACAACAACATCAGATCATTCCACCTCCAATATGCTTTACAACTCCTTTAAATAATCATTATGAGCAAGTTCAGAATCAACATGTCTATCCCTATGAGCAGCAATGCCAAAATCAGCTTGGTTATGGGGATTTCCAAGAGTAGGGATATGCATGCAATGAAGATAATCGAATGCAAGATGCTTGTCTACTAGAGAAAATTAAAAAAATGGAGACTAACATGGTTTAATCAAGGGTAACAGCTCAAATTATGGCTTTCAAAATTTGTTTCACGACACCTTGTCCATGTGAAGGCCCTTTTCCAAGACACTACAGCCCTCAGGAGAAGTTGGACTTCATGATTGGAATGTTGCCCCAACTTACATAATGGACAGAAGAGATAGAGGCCTATGAACTTGGTGCTAAGCAGCCTTGTCAATGGGTAAGTTTTACACCATCATCTAGTATTTCTCTTTCCATTCCTCAAGAAGCACCATCTTAGTTTGAATGTCAAGTTGTAAACCCAGCCAATGCTGCTCCAGTTGTGAAAACCATCCCTCCATCCCCTAGTCTCTCATCCCATCTCGATTTTCTTCTCTCTTCTCTTACAAATCCAAATCCCCTCCACAAGAGCCAAAAGAAACACCTTCCCCTCCAAAGAAAAAATAAGTTCCATCCTTCCCACCACCACAAAAAATTACACAAATGGTTGAATCCTAACCCAATCCTTCTCTTGCCTTCCCAATTCCACATGAGGAAGATGAAATTCCAAAAATTACTCAAGGACAACAAATAGAAGATCCAGTGGAAGAAGAAATGATTAAGAGTTTAGTAAGTTTGGCTCTCAAGTATGGAATTGAAAAAATTCCCTTTCTAGTTAAGCCTACAGAGGAGGCCAAGGTTAAAGAGTCAATGGTGGTTAGGATTGATTTTGTTGCAGCAGAAGAAGAATAAGGAAAGGAAGAAGATCTGGGTTATCAAGTTGCTCATAGTGTATTGTCTACAATGGAACTTTGTCTTAGATAAATTCTGATCCAATTCAAGTTGCACAATCAGCCAAGGAAGAAGAAGAACAATCAGCTCAAAGTGCCATTGGGAAGGAGCAAATGGATGAGATCAAATCAGATTTTGTAACAATAGAAGAAGAAGGCATCATTGATAATTTCTTGCTTTCATTCGAAGGACTATTTTGGTTGATGAATCCATCATGGAGGAAAATTCTAAAGAAGACATGGTTGTCCCAAACAATCCTCTAGAGCAGCAGTTTGAAGAGTTTTCTTTGACAAGCTTCATGCTAGAGGAAGAAGTTATCCAAGGGCAAGATGGTCTTCAAACAGCAGAGGAAGGAGAAGCTGCTCCAAATCCAAAAGAAGAGGAAGAGAAAAGGCAAGAGGATGTCATCATCTCCTCACACCATCCACTCAACAAGGTCCACAAGTAAACTCCATTTTTGGAGTTGAATTTCGTAGAAATAGGCACATCCAAAGGATCAAACTATGCCCAATCAGGTACTTAGCTTCATTGGACCCAAAGGAGAAACCAAAACCATTCATGCCTACTTCAGTGGCATGAGGATGAGCATCAAAGTACCAAAGGTCACCATCAATACCTCTAGGATTCCAATACAGGTCATCTTGAGGAGCTATTTTCCATTAATGTTGATACCTTGATGATTTGGGTGGAGGACCAACTTATTTTCAGATTTTCACTCATCCAACCAACCATGTTCAATGCCAAATCAGTTGCATGGCTGCCATTTTTGAGGAAGGGAAGTTATTTCTCCCTACCAGTTGCAGGACTTGTTTGATCTCCCTTTCCTCTTAGTTATAGTAGTGTAGGTAGGTTTGTTTTCAAGTAGAAGAAGTGCTTTTGCACACTCTACATGTTCCATTTAGAGCATGTATGATTTTTAGTTTGTACATAGTTTTGTGTTATTACTTTCTTGCATACCCATTTCACTTGGCTTTTGGTGAAGTTCAACCGCAAGTTCAATGGGTTTCCAAGAGAATCAAAGGTCAGATCTTCAAAATTTCAAATCACTTTCGTATTTATCAGGAATACCCCATGCCCAATGGATGCTTCAAGGACACTGGTTTCTTCATCTAGCAGGAAGATGTCCCCGTGAGTCGCCAAATTGTTATCTCACATTCACCCCCAACAAATTTGGTCAAGATAACTCCTGCACATAAGAAAATTATGAAGGAAATGACTCATACCCATGAGCTCACATTCTAAGATGACAAACAAGGTTACAGGGAGACTCTACAATGGAATGGTGGGGCCTACAAAAGTTTAAATGACCCTATGTAAGAAAAAAAGAGAAGCTCAAACAAGTGCAACATCTCCATGTGTCTCAGGATGAAATGGAGGCGGGGAAAATGGTCAATGCATGAGCTAGGATGTGGAGGCTACCAAGTATCTTAATGGCACTGATTCAAGGGTCAAATAGAGAAAATGTTTCCAAATGAGCGCTGATCGATGCTTGTCCAAGAGGAAAGCGGGGAGTCAAAAGCAAAGGTGAAAAATTGGCTTTCATTCAAAGGGGAAAAGATAAATTGCGTACACGTGAGTCTGATTTTTTCTCTAAAAGGGGTGTCACGTGCCCCATCTCAAAAGGGGTCCTATTTTTCAAATTGTTTTCCCATCCATTCGCATTTAACGAGATAAAAACTTTGAAGGGGCATATCTTTCGACTTAGGGCTCGAAATATTACAAATTTGACACCATTGGAAAGATCTCAGCCTCACCTATGCCATGGAGGTCTGAGAATTTAATTTTAGGAGGTTAGGTAAAGGAAAATGGAGGAAATGTCTTCAGGCCTTCAATGTAGGATCCATCTGTCTCAACAACCAGATTGGATTCGATCTGTTTCCACCGTTTCCTCTTCTTTCAAGGCACTAAATCAAGGAATCATGTAGTAAAGATGGATTTGGGGCATATTTTATCAGAAGCATTAACAACAGTGGTTGAGCTTCAACCCACTTTTCCCGCTTCCCTCTCTCTTTCTTCTCTCCGATCAAATCTATAAATATAGGGGCAAGATTCATTGTAAAGGGTTGTTGTTCATTCTTCTTCCCTGCCCCCCTCTCTCTTTCTTCTCCAGGGTCGAATGTGGAGTTTAAGCCTCCTCCCTTGGCTTTCCATTCTCCAACGACCATGTCGCTAAGCTTTTAACGTTGTGGTGCTCATGTTGACCTCTCGTTGGCTTCGCCCTTGTCATAGAAAATGACTGGAATTCTCCCACTCTGTCTTGTCTTCTCGCGTCGTGTCGATGTTTACTGTGGGTGTCCCCGCCTCATCCATTTCATTTTCCTCCTATTAAAGGAAAACTGTGCACTCGATTTATCGAGCTCGCAAGTTGGCTCTTGTTATTTCTATTAATAAGTATTAATAAGTGGTAATAATAATAATAATAATAATATTTTATTTATCGATCGACGTTAACCTCGCTTTCTGATCGTCGATTTGTTACCAACCCTGTTGTTAATTTTTGATAAGCGATTTTATTGTTTTAGTTTGGTCGCCTCATGGATCGAGCCTCGATTCGCAAGGGAAGCTGGTTCTTGGGTGGCGCCATCGTCAAGGACGTAGTGTTCTTGTGTAAGGTTCAAAGTTTTTATCCTTGGCCGTCTAGGTGCCCTGGTATGCGTTGTAAATGTTTGGGTAAATGCCTTCAACCGCTTTCTCTTCTTTTCCCCTTGTGATGAAATTGGTCCATGTATGCCAAGTTAGATAATTATCAGGTTAGTGGTGAATTTGACCACCAACCTGCCACGCTGCTCCCGCCATAACCCAACTCTCCTCCTTGCTCTTCGCTTCACATTTCGGTTCTCAGAGATACCGTGTACAACATGTTTATTAAATGGATGTCTTTTAAAGTGGATATTGTGGATCCATTATTTATTCCTTGTTTCTATCACGTTAAGTGTCATTAGAGATGTTAATATCGAATTAGGAGAGGGCTTCTTTCATTCTGACCTAAAACTATACATGGTTATTTACGCTTAAGGCGTTATATAATACTATTTGTATGCTTTTATTTATTTCCGATCAGATCCTAGTACCAGACTTTTTGAAACAAAGCCATAATATAAAATAATGCAGAGAAATGAGGATGAAACTTTATCCTGCTCGGACATTTAAGGTGAACTAATTAAATATGGTTTAGGTTCGTGGAATCTTCAAAGGCGTGCTCGAATGGGAAGAATTTTAGGATTTGCGTATCACATGGATCTCTCTCCAAAATAGACGTTTTTTTTTTGTAAACCGTGTTGATTTATTATCATCAACTCATGGCGTATGTTCGAAGGATTTCACTTTAGTTTTGAAAATGGCCGCATGAGGAAGAACTCACCGCCATTTCGCACCTTCCCGTAGGGAAAAAACGTGTCAGACCTTCCCGGATCTGGGGAAACGTGATTGAAATCTTATTGGGTTTTTTTTGCCTTCGTTTTTGGGCTTCGTGAGTGTAATGGCTTGCTAGCCATGCCATTTTTTTGGGGATCTGCGTGCTCAGTGGATTGGGGGTCGCGCGCCTAGGTGGAAAGCTCACATTTGTGAGTTTATTGCAACAGTTTTCTTTGGTTGGTTTTTGGTTGTTTTTTTGTCTGCTGCGTGGGGGAGAATGGATGGAGTTATTTTGTTTTTATTTTGCGTGGACTATTGTAATGCATGTAACCCGGATGCCGCGTGGAAGGAGTGAGCGTGGAAAGAGTTTTTATTTGTGTGGACTGTAGCATGCATGAAATCTTCCAAAAATGCGTTGTGCAGGTTAAAACCCCTCCATTGTTGCTGCTCCTAACCTGTTCCAGCGTGGAGGAGAGTGAAGGATGGGCATTTTGAAAATGGAGAAAAGGGGGCGTGGGGAAGGTCACCTGTTGGAAACTCGTGGCTCTTCCTGGGGTTTTTCTACATTGCAGGCATGATAAGCTCTTAACCCTCCCTTAATGGTTTATTCCTGTAGTATTTGTGTAAATCAAATCTGTGCAATTCTTGTTGTTCTATTCTTTTTCTTGGGGTGAAAACCTCGGCTTATGAGGGTATTCAGATATATCTTTGCCTGGTATTTTATTTTTATATAATAAAAAAAAAAAAACCAGAAAGATATGGACATCATGGGAAACTTGTAGACGCCTCCATCAAATCTATTGATTCGAGCTATGGAAACTGTATTCTTCATTCGTGAAAGCTACCTCTGTTATCATATGACTAGTTAAGGTGAACTCCCTGATATTATGGGTACTCTGCGTGTCTTAATAGTCATCATTCCCTTCCTTGGAGGAGGATTTCGAACCAGTTGTTATCTAATGTCTATATGGAGTCAGAGGTGATTTTGTAAGACCTTGTTGTTTCGACCCTCGAAACCCCTATTCAATGTAAACTATTCACAAATATAGTTTTGTTGTCTCCGGTTGGGTTTTATAATCTATAACGGTACCTTGATCGTTTATTTGTGTTGAATGCGTTTAAGAGAGAGGAGTTGTTGGTGGAACATGCTTCACTTGTTTTGGTGAGGTAAACATTACTCTAGGCTTTTGATGTTAAGAGCTTGCTTGGAATAATGGGTTGATTATTAGTGACGTGCGCAATCACACATGTGAGGCTCTATATCACATCTTTCGTGCTCTCTTTGACCGAACCTCGAGGCTTTAATGTGTTCTATTATGCGGCTTTTACTTAAGATAATTGTAATGGGCCTCGAGGGTAATCTCTCGATAAGTCTCGTTATATTGTCATTGGATCGATAAATTCTGTGGGCATGTTACTTTTGTAAGTTTTAAGGTAAATAAGGTTTACCTTGTCTTTAAAAAAAAAAAACACACACATTAGTCATTCTCTGCTTAGAGCCATGGACATACTATTAATGGCAGACCACGAAGTGATGGTCAGGTCTTTCGTATGGCCTCCTTGGAGTACATGGAATCATGATGCAAATTTCATTTGACTGTAACCCTTCTCTCGTAATAGGAGACTCGCGTATGAATATCATGAGAAATCATAATCCAATTCATGTCATGGAAACTTAAGGATCCCTATAAGTGGTTTACTTATTTGGTATTTTGGGAAACCTTTGTGGTTATAAACAATAGTATCTACTTGAGTGATTATATACAAATTAATATTTGCACCTCATTAGGAGTGGAGGTAATGTTGATACTGGTATTTATAGTGGCTTGGACCACGCTTACATATTTTAGCTAGCCAAATGTACCTTCTACTCATTAACAAAATATGACAGTAGTGTTGATCGTAACTCATTCCTATGAGTTGGACTCTTATACTAATAGAGGCATATAGAGACATGATAATAAACAACCGAAAGGATATCTAAATAATATATGAACTTACTGATTGGTGGAACCCTTGTTTACATAAGTATATTCTTAGAATTGTGAGATAAATATCAAAAGTATACTTACATATCCTTGATTTTCTATAAAGGTTTGATACTTGGGTAATATTGATGAATATCATAAGATTGACACTTGTATTTATTATAGGAGCTCAATGTCGTTGGTACTTATATTTAATTAAAAGATAATATTATTGGATACTTATATAGAAGAAGTAGATCAAGGTATTAAGTGAGCGATATTATTATTACTGTAATTTAAGTATAATTAATTGAAAGGTTAAGGTTGTACATCTAGCCACTTGGAATTTTGTTCATATGTAAGTAGATCTTAGGAGGTGAACCAATAATGGGAATGAAATGTATTATCATGTGATGTGCAATTAAGTTTTAGAATGCATGTTAGGAAATTATATGTTAGGAGTATCGTGCAAAGCTTTCATTTATGTAAATGCTAGATGGCATAAATTTTTAGGTGAGGATTATATCTTATCATGCTTAGGCCTAAATAGCGAACCGACTCTAGTAAATATTTGTGCAGATGGATTTTTGCGAGTAGATGAGGGATAGACTTGTAAACTTTTGCATCAACCTCAGCTGAGAAGTTCTTACATGCAATCCTTTTTATATTGTTCAACTATTGATAACATACAGTGGAAAATGTAGGAGAGGATCATGGTCTTAGTATAATGTATTTGTGGACTTTGTCATCTTAACTTTGGACACCTTGGTTTGTTTGACCATCATTGAAAATATTAAAATATTGGTTACTGCTTGTTGAGTGACCTTATTGGATTATCGGTATTTTAAGTGTGGATGTAACCTTGTTTTGTTCTGGTGAATGAGTGTTATTAAACTTTACCCTTGAAAATAAATGTTGAGTAAATCTTGCTATGACTTAGTAATAATGCGACATAAGTAAAATAACGTGGGTTGTTTAATACTTATAAAAGTTGAACTAAAAGTTATATTCAAATAAATTAACGTAGAGGTTACCAGCTTGAGAGCAAGGAATTCTTTAAGAAATCAAAGGCGAGACTATCATTGTAAGTAAAATTATATAACATGATAACCCTAGCTCCTCTAGTGAACATTATTCCTTTTATGGTGAAATTTGTAAAATGACCCTAAGGTGAAATGAATCTGTTAGTTGTTAGAAGATGATAAGATTTAATAAGCCAGAGAAAACAAATTGGAGATCTCACAATCTTTCTCACCGCCATTTGGAAAGTAAATTTTTCTCCTTGGTAATACTCATTTAGCGAAGCCTAAGTAAAATCGTTGATAATTCTGGTTAAGAGCTCTAGCTTCAATTAAATACTGGCAATAACTAATGAGGTCCTAAAGATGTTTTCATCTCGACCTTCTCCCTCTAACCTTTTTCCAAGGCACCTTGTATTTCTTCTCTTAAGTGTGTTGAACTTAAAACCATGTTGTCTTGTGGGCAAGAATGAGTCCTAAGCGTTAGTGGTGTGGATGGCCTTGTGGAATTTAAATACTCCTTTTTCTTGATAAACGAATTAAGCAAATAATAGGCCATAATAGAGAAGAATTAGAACAAATTTCTCTTCAAAGTAAAAGTAAGAACTTAGCATTGTAAGAAGTATTGTACAAATCATATCTAGAGTCTTAGAAAACTGAAGTTAAGGATCGAAAGAGGTTACATAAAAATAAATAACCATCAATAATTTCCTCATTGTGGCTTGCCCTATCTGTAGGTGTGTTATGTGGTGGTTTCTTATGTTGTTTTGTCAAATAGAAAAGTGAACCATCCTTGGTGGGTGTGAACATTTCCGTGCTACCTTTGTGGTCATCCTTGTATTGAGTTATCCACGGAGTTAGTTGTGACCTCGGTGGTGGCATGTCGTGTCGTGTTTGTGTCAAAAAAAAAAAAAAAAAAAAGTTATCCCGTATTTATCAGCAGTTCCCTTTCTCCGTGCTATCACCTCTCGTAGTGTATGATTTCTTTATTTTCATGCTCTCTCTCTCTCTTGGTCCCTGGAATTGTTAGATTAGGAGTAGATAGTCACATTTCCTTCCTTAGAAGTAGTTTAGTGCTAGGATTAGGAAGAGGAGCCAACCTTCTCTGGAGGATCATTCCCATTTATAAGTCCCACAAACTTGGGAATGATCCAATGTTATGCATATCACACCAAATGACCCTACTTTAGAAAAGCATATCCATAACGCATTTGGGGGTGTTGTGATTTTGCACTAACATAGTCTTCCCATATAATGGTATGTATGGTGTGTTTATATAGGGATCTCTTGTTGGAATTTCAAAACTAATGACCCGACATGTCGACTAGTACCTCACGATATGAGAGGGAAAACTAAAAAGATGGACCTCAAAATTGTCAAAAATAAAACCAAATAAAAAGAGGACAAGGGTTCCCATGATGGATAAGGGTTTCTAAAGACTACCATCCAACCCCGGGTATTACTATCCAAAGACCAATGATGAAAGATGAGTAAGAACTTGCCTAAAGGGATCCCTAAGACCTGACCAAAACTATATGCATGAGTAAAAAGTGTGCAAGAAAAACAATAATAAATACCAACAAGAAAAATGGATGGATTCATTCGAATGGGTCATCAATGAATACTTTTCTTATACAAGATCCATAAATTCAACATCATGCTTCGAGATATAATAATAGTAGTAAGTGTGTGATTTTGTCTATAAGAAGCATCTAAGTAAGGAGAAGGATTAGAGTTCAAGATATATGGAATCGTTAGTGTAAAAACCGCCTAATGATGTTATTTTCTCAAAAATAAATTAGCTCAAACTTCTATGTATAAGGATTTCCAAAGAAATAATTTATCAAAAACATAATTTTCATCCACCTCAAAGGCCTACTGAATCCCCTATCGTGAATGAAACATGTAAGACTAGATCAGATGAAGAAAATGAAGAAGAAGCATCTTCGGAAAGTGAAAAAGAAGAAGGTGTGCTACTAATCAAGGAAATTGAATCCATAGAGGTTGGTTTCTTTAAATATGTCTCCTATTTAGAGGATGAATATGAAGACTCCATGGTGGATATGAACAACCATTCTTGTGATATATTCTCTTGATAAAAAAAATATCGAGAAGGAGAAATCTTCTAAGCATATAGATAAAGAGAAGGAATATCCTCAACCAAAGTGACTCTACTTCCAGAGAAAATAGTAAAAAAGAGAGGATCTCCTCTTCCTCCATATTTGGAGTCAGGTAAGAAGAATCCTAAAGCTATGTCTCCTCAAAAGACTTCCTCCAGGTACTTGGTAAGTCAAATTCTTCTACAAATGATGTTTATACTTCTATAAAACATAAGAATGATGATAAATCAACAAGTATTTCATATAAATCAAACCAAACTGATGTTTCAAATGCTTTTGAAAACTCCTCTTCAAACTTTGAAATCATTAACCATGTGAAAAAAACCAAGGTCTAGATCTCAGAGTCTAAGTACTTGCAAACCCACCCTAAGCAATTTAAGAATTTTTTTAAAATCATTAAGGGTGTATGTTAAAAATCCAAAATTTCATCCTCTTCAAAATAATTATCCACTTTAAAAGTTTTGCTTCCTACACCTGCGCATAGTACAAGAAAAAATCTCCTAGCCTCTACTCCTTTCTCCAATGGCAAGATTGATCCCTTTAATGTTTCCTTGTTGATTAATGGGTACTGTCTGAATAACTGTATCATTCATTCCAGTGCCTCTGACAATGTCATGCCTGTCAAGGTTTCTCAAGGCCTTGATTTGAGTCTCTCTTGGGAATTTGGCCATTGTTACTCTATGGAGACCAAATAGGTTCCACTTGTTGAAAGGATTAAAGATGCATTGATGTCCCTTGTTTCCTATTTCAAAAATGGGTGAAGGAAACAATTCTTTTGGATGACACACCAACTAAATTTGGAATGTTGCTCAGTAAAAGCTTCTGCTGAAAAATGGGAGGAGAAATTCAAATGGATTTGTCTTCCAATCTAATACCAGTCAAGGGTGAGATGAAGAAATTCCTTCCAAAGCCCAAGATGAAGTACACCATGCAGAATTCAGATGATCCTAGAGCCAACATCCTCCTTCAAAACAAGGAGTTGGGAAAGGTTTCATACGAAGAATCAGGGAAAGTTCCATATGAATAACAAGGAAACATTAACTACTTCATGAGTTCCAAAAGGAGTGAAGAACTTCCCATTCTAGAGGAAAATCTAGAAAAAATTACTGATGAAGTTTGGAATAAGGATTTCGATGGGAGTTATTCTATAACAGCTTAAGATCGTGCATTTCCTTATTAGCATTCAAGTTGTAGCTATCTAACACAAATAACACTGTCAAATATCTCTTATACCTAATGGCTCATAATGATATCCCGATAGCTGCTTTAAAAGGTATTCCATTTTTTAATGTTGAAAATATTGCTACCCCAATAGAACCTATATGTGATGTTGCTAATGTATGTCCATTAAGTATATAACTACCGATGATTTAGTAGTTATACTTTATCCTCTTTCCTAAAATAAAAACATCGTAATGGTATAAAATTATATGGCCTACTTCAATCCATTTATAGGATGATCGTGAAGAAGCACTTTTCCAATAGTTTCAAGAAAAGGAATACAATATTTCATGTTAGAAAACTAACTATTAAGAGAGCTTCCAATGAGCTTATGGAATATTTCAACTTCAAATTTCAGAAGACTAGGGATAAGATTCCAAATTTTATGAGACCAACCCCTCAAGGTTTCTTCTTGTATTTTCCAAGATCTCTAAATTATGAAATTATATAATTATTAAATCTATGGGAGTTACAATATCACCCGATGCATATACAATAACCATTAGGGATGAAAATTGTTTCGATTCAAGTTGACAAAATAACTCCTAGATTATGTACACCTCATTTCTTGATCTACCTCAAATTATTAAGCCTTCTCTTTATTTAATCCAAAATCCAAAAGTTCCACCATCTACCTCTAAATATTATTCCCTCATAATCAATATGATAGTGATTACCTTATATGCTTGAATATATATATATATATATATATATATATATATATATATATATATATATATATATATATATAATATATATATATATATATATATAATGAAATTGCCTCTCAAGAAGAACCATGATCAAACATATAGAAATTACCCAAGCTTCAACAAAGGCCAATTTTCTAATCAAATGTCTAATCAAGGTTATTAATAATAGAGATCTCTGTATCCAAACTAGAGATATGGGAAAATAGTCAAACAAGTAGTTTGTAAGGAAAAAGTCCAAATTTACCCTTGCAAACAATTTCTCCCACACAACCACTTTCTATTGCTATCACTATCAAAGCCCTATTCCAATACAAAATAATATAATAGAAGAAGATGATTGGCATTTTCCATACATCCAATCACATAATGAAATTACTTGTGCAAATGGTGTACAAGTTCAACCCCTCATGGTACAAAATTTTTCAATCAACAAGAACCATTGATAGAAGTGATAAATCCCAATGTGGAAATGGTGTAAGAAGCTTCCATGGAATCCAATATCATGTTCTACAATCCTTAATAATTATGTGCAGCTTAATCAAAACACAAACAACTCGAATAGACCACAACTTCATGTCACAAATAACATAAGGTCGAAGAAGTTAAAATTAGGAATTTTTGATCCATCCCCTCTACTACATAGTACACCTATAAAATAAAAGTAATTTATGTACTTAAGAAGAATTACATAAGTATCCTCATCAATTGTCTCCATATCTCTAAAAAATAACCCATGGTATAAAGGAATTCAACCATTAGAAACACCAATTCTACAAACCGAGTACATAATTACATGATAGATTGTGGTGTTAATACTTTTGTATAGCCCAAGAAAATAGTTGACATTTCAGAATTAAATATAACCCAACTTATATTAAATTTAGAGTTATATAATTAACCTTGAAACATGTTTGACATGGAAAGTAGACACGATGTATACCTTTTCTCCGAACCCTAATTACGATGCCATTTTTTTTTTTTTGGCTCATGGAGGCATGAACCTTTTCCACAACTCTTTATAAGCTCTTACTTGAAGCACGGTGGATTTATCCACAAGCCCGAATGGAAGGCTATTGTCAGCTGGCCCAATGGCACATGGATGACCAAGTGCTTAGACATGGTTTCTCTAGTCATTCTTCCTCTCTTCTTTTTAGCTCCACTGGTAGTGATCATAGACCGTGAAGAGCACTATTTTGGGTGAAGGAAGTGTTGTTGCTAATGGAACTCATGATCCATTGGATCTTCCTCCTCCGGTGGTGGTAATGGAAACATTTAATTTTTCCCTTTGTTGGGAAACAAACCTACATCAGAGCCTCAATTTCCAAGACCCTCTCTACTACTAAATTTGCTCCCCTAGTTTCCTTGGGGCTTCAAAGTCTTGGAGGTTGAAGATTTTTTTTCCTTCAAGGGTTTGATATGCCAATTTAATGGACTCTAACCTAGTCTTCCACTCCTCCACTCATGGATATCTTAAAATGGCGTCCTCTTGTTTCAGGTAGGATAGACATTTACCCCTATACAAGGGTTTTTTTCTTGTATGTTTTATCTCTAGTGAGGATAGGGATATCATTTTCTAAAATATTTGGGAAATACAGAATCATCACTTGCCGATGAAACCATGGTTTGAAAATTTTAATCCCTTCGCCTATTTAAATTTTAATCCATTGATTCATTTACCCCATTTTTGTTACAATTTTGGGGAAAGGAAATTTTAACTACCATTGAAAATTATTTGAGTAAATTTTTATTCATCGATTCTAATACGAAATGCTATATTCACACTATTTTTACATGAATATTGATGGATATGGATACTTCACTTAATCTACTTGCATTTCTATTGACCTCAAAGTGTTTGATAGGGTTTGGTGACATACCCTTGATTACAAAGGGTTTCTCTTTAGATGCCAAAAATGTTTTAACCTAGGACATCTAGCTTCAGTATTGTCGGATGGTAAATATGAAATCAAAAATGAAAAGGTTTCTTAGTGGAAGGATTCTCACTAAAAAAATTATTTATCGATGTGGAAACTAAGTCCATTACTGATACACATGTTAATGTTGATAATTTTTCCAATGAAAACTCTTTGGTTACTCCTTCGTGGATCGTGTCGGAGAAATTATGGTGGATTAGATGCTAACGCATATTCCAGATGTTATTGTTGATCGCACTAATACTAGTTTCACAACCGAAAATCCAAACGATGGAAATTTAGATTTCTCTAAGATTCAACTTCCAAATCACTCAGAGGAAAACGATATCCTAATAGGAGTGATTATTGGACAATAATTAAAAGAAAAATAATGCTTTTATATGCATCTAAGATCCCATGTAAGGGATTTTAACTGGATTCAACGATAGAAATGGGTGTTGTAGTATTTTTGGTTTTCTTCTCATTGCTTTTATTCTCATTTTTCCTTTTGGATTTTCTCTTTTCGATGTTGGAGTTTTCCTCTATGTAGCAATTTTATTGTCTTATCCAAAGCCTTGAGGGCTTATCAGTACAAGGATGTGGGTCCTTTCAAA
>CM031242.1:529706852-529852323 GCA_018340775.1 Taxus wallichiana var. yunnanensis | reverse complement strand
AATTACTAAATAAAACACATCAATATGAGCCTAAATCAGTACAACTCTCCATAAACACATACATACACTAGTACCACAACGAGTTAATTACTCTTGTACTAAAATTAAGTGTCAACACTACACCCTACATTGATGCGTGTTCATACATGTCAAAGTAAAATATCATTCATATGTGGGTATTGAATCGATGTCAACTCGTTGCATCTATACTCATGTTTTTTGGAAGGTCCATTCCCCTCCATATGAATAAAGGTGAATCGATATCTATATAAATCATTAAATAAGGAACTACTAAAAGATGGAAAGTCATAAAAGTCACATGGGATAAATTTTACACATTATTTAGGAAAATCAACAAATTTAGGCGTTGATATTTAGATGTCGAATTTTCCTCTCTTATAACTACAAAATTTCTATCAATTAAAGCCTTTCTTTCCAGGTTCAAGTTCATTCTCTCACAGTTAACAAATTTTGGTAAGTACAAGAAGAATGATGAGTGTATCTTTCTCATTTTATCTAGGTTGAAGGGTTAATACTAGGTATTTTATTCTACCTTTTAAGCCATTATGTATGCCTTGGGTAATACCATCAAGATCCCTTGTTTTGATACCTTTTGTGAATGGAGCACTAGGGAAAAATAAAGCCTTTCTCATCTTGATGCCTTAGGGAAGTGCAAATTTTTTGGAGTTCTCTTGTCATAATATTTAAATAAGATATTTAAAAAAACCATACATTATGATCTATTCAAGAAGTAATGGTCATAGTTCATGCCTATATGTATTTTATGTTTGCAAGTCTTCTTTGGGAATAATTTCCCGTGTTGATTTAGTTAGGCATGGATTTCATGGTTTTTATTCTTCTTCAAGAAATCATTTATTACTCATGTTCATTAAGTTATGCATATATTTCAAGGTTTTGAGTCTTCCTCGTGGAAAACAGACCTTTCTCAAGTTCATTTAGTAAGAAAAATTGGCTTGAACAATTTGAAAATTTGAACTATAAATATTTTTCAATAGATGAGTTTATAAGACTTATTATTTTGTCTACTTAAATTGTCTTTTATAGATTGTGTTTTTAATGGAGGTTGTGTATTTGGAAAACAACATTGATGTATCCTTTTCTAAAAGGTAAGGTTCTTGCTACATAGTGACCTCATGTCCTTTTCCTTAAACTACTCACCGCCATCACCTTAAATAAATGTGATGCTTGAGAATATATCAAGTACTTACCTTGGGAGAAATAATGGAAAACTTTCACAAATGCATTCCACATTCTATTTGCCTCCTAGTGGCCTCCTATGAGTCTAAAGTTTATTAATGATGCTTCTGACACCATCAATATCTTATTTAATCTTGATATAGTTTCTAGTTCAATTTTATTCTCTTATTTCACAATTCTCCTTGTTCTTAATTTGTGTTGTGAGATGATGTATGGTAATAATATTTATGTAGACATATTAAATTCATATACATATGAATGCAGTTTCATCTACATATTATCTCATAATAAACATGAGATGTAGATTCATCTACATATGAATGCAGACATATTACATTCAATAAAAATGGCCATTCCTTATCAGATTGACCAACAAACTCCACCCTCGTCATCATTTTCATCATGTTTATCAAATTCATGGCAACACTTTTAAAAATAGAACTTATGGATTAAAATTAGTAGCCAGACATTTTACCATTATCAAAGCTTCTACAAATGATTTTAAGATGAACCCATTTTAAATATATTTTTTAATGAATATATTTTCCCAGCTTCTATGTATTAAAAAAATACCTATTTAAATTTTAATATTTGATATTTTCAATCCTATTGTGCCAAGTTTTCAAAGTTTGATTTGTAGATTCCATGCTTAGAATCATCTAGTGGTTAAAAGATGCTTTACAATTAAGACTTGTTTCTTCCTTATAACTTTCATATGAAAATTTTCTTTGTGCTCATGATAGTAAATTTATAATTTAAAACTTCCTAAATTAAATTAGGATATTATTGCAACTTTGTAATAATTTATAACTAGTGAAAATATGAATAAATAAGAGTAAAAACTCAAGATGCATGAAGTCATGAATAAAAAATGTTGGAGCGAAAAGGTGGCTAGTTTTTAATCACAAACCTCATGTAACAAAATTTGTAATGGTCATAAAATAGTATGAGATGCTTCATAATGTTACAAAAATATCATGATGTGTAATTAATAGGATGAAAGAGAAATATATAGTAAATAGGAGAAATACTTCAAAATAAGGAAAGGGTTAGACTCACACGAGAGGTAGACATGAGTAAATAAAGAGAGAAACAAAGTCAAAGGTGTCAAAACAACCGAGTACAAGACAAATGTGAAAAATACTAAATAACTCACACTATAACTAATAAAAAAATATCGACATATATCAATCTTAAAACTATTTTTTCAAATGTTGTAGTATATTAAAATTATTAATAATTTCACCACTCTTTGTATTGACAAATAATTAATTGAATGGTTATAAATGATCAATGTAAGAAAAACAATATTGAATTATTGTTATATTAAATGTAAGGACCCATATTTAACATTTGAACCCCAAACATTTAGAGCTCACGAGAAAGGGGAGACAATTGATAAATCCATACCAAAACATCACTCTATAATTTTAAGGAAATTTAAGCGTAAATACATAATAAATCAATATTCTCATCTTTGGAGCTTATTTCAACACAAATAAGGAAAAGTAAGAATTTATAGATTTTTCATTAGTGCAATTTGAGATGGTGGACAAATAAGAGAAATGGTAAATCCAGTTGGGTGTGGTATGTTCCCTGTGTGGTGAACATTATTGATAAGATAAGTGTTGAAAAATGGATTAAAATAAAAAAAAATAGAGCAATGGAGAAAGAAAATCAAAATACAAAACTATGGAGATAAAGTATAGCCCAAAAAACACAAAATACGATCCTATTAAGTTAAATACAATTTATTAAATATAAATCATCATTTGCTTGCTAAAAAAGCTTATTGATTTCTCTGTTGTCTATATATTACTACTCCTCATACCTGCTTTGGTTTGTTATCTATTCTCCTACTTTTTCCATGCATTTGTATGCTCTTGCTATTGTAATAATTTTTGGTTGTACTCTACATTGTTGTGTTCTTTCCTTTATCGTTATATTCTCTTTTTTATTGTTATCTACTATTACATACTGCAATGTGCACTTAAAATTTTTATTTTTACAATCATTCATTAATTTTCCCTCCTAAGAGATATTTCAAGTCCAAGAACCTAAATAGAATAACTAAATGCAAAGGAAGGTAGGTGGAGAGAAGGGAAAAAATTAAAATAGAAATTTAAATGTAGATGAAGATTATAACATTCAACACCCGCTTAGTATTAATCTACTAAAAAATCATATAAAACTTCGTTATGCATGAAAAAAATTACAACCAATTCAAAATCGACTATAGATCTCGAAGCTAACTATAGAAACTCAAAAGCTAGTGGTAGGATCTGGAGGTGATTGTAAGGATCTTAAAAGCTAGTTGTAGATCTTGAGTTGAATGGTAGGATCTTTAGAGCTGACTATTGGATCTCGAAGCTAGTTTTTGGATATCTTGAGAGCTGGTTGAGTGGTCTCTAGAAGCTGATTGTATGGTCTCCAAAGTTGACTATATAGTCTTTATATCTGACTATATAATCTTTGGATCTAACTATAGGGTCTCTAGAGTTGGTTGTTGGATATTTAAATACACATGTCGAAATTAAAGAGATTCTATATCACTTTATGAGTATGGTTAAAGATCCATAAGATGATATTTTGAGAAAAATATGGCACAACAGTGTGACGCATCCATGACCTAGCTCGTGATTGGACATCTCGAAAATAGTGCGTGGTCAAATAGTGTGGGCGTCATACTAGAGAATAATCCTAGAGATTATAAATTCCTTTACATGAACATAAATTTCATATTACATAATTGTAGACAGTTATCCCAAAAAAAAAATGGTTTGGTTTAGTAAGGCCACGTACAATCCAAGATTAAAAAATCATTGAGAAACATCATGGTGCATGGACCCCTTATCATCAAGATATTTGACATGGAATAAAAATTATTATTATTACCAAAAAAAATTAGGAGATAAACGTGTAATCAATAAGTTGGAAAGGTCTTCATTTTCTTGGGAAAATTATCCATCTTATAAATGAGCTACACCATCCACTACTAAAGATTCCCCACTCCTATTTCACACCCTATTTACTGCCTCTTGTGTTGATACAACTAGATGTACAAATGATTTATTGATAGTCTAATGTATATAACAACCATAAGGCCTAATACCTTGTATGACATAAGCCTTATTTCAAGGTTTATGAAGTCTCCAAAATATTAACATTGGAAAGATGGGAAATGAAATCTAATATATGTAGCTAGAACAACAAGACATGGAATTTCAAATTGTGCATTAAGTGAATTGAAATTGATTAGTTATATCAATAATGAATTTACGGAAAGTGTAAAATTTAATATATTTTCCACACTTATATTGAGGCGAAGTTACTTTGTCTTCCAAGAAACAACCAATTACATCTCTTCAATGGAAGAAAAGTGTATGGAAGCCACATTTACTTTATCTTTAGAAATTTGAATACACAAAGTGTTGTTAGACTTAATTCATGAGAAAGAAGTAACATCTCATATATTTTTTGACATAACTTCTCTATCGAAGAATCGTGTTTTCAAAAAAATGAGATAACACATTTATACAAGATATCACTTCATTAGAGATATAATCAACAATGAAGAAATATACTTGGACATTTGTAGATCAAAATATTAATTCTTTGATATCTTCTTTGAGACCTTGACAAAAGAGATTTTTTAATATTTTAGAGATTGTTTAGGAGTTATAGACATCTGAAGTGAAGATGAAGGGGTTGAAAAATTAATATTTCCTTCCACCACTTTAGCAAGTGTCTCAAGTAGCCTTGGAAGAAATTCACATCCCTTAAAAATATGGAAATCATGTTGCATAAGATCACTTCCCTTCGGAATTTGCAAAAACCTATCGATGCTGCTGCTATTAGTAATTATGACCAATATCTTCTCTATCACTAGAAGATCCTCATGTGTCTCCCAATATTTATGTTTATTATTTTTTGTTTACGTACATTTCAAACTAGTGTTTAGCAAAGTTATAATTATTTATAAAACTAGTCTCTCTCTCTCTCTCTCTCTCTCTCTCTCTCTCTCTCTCTCTCTCTCTCTCTCTCTCTCTCTCTCTCTCTCATATATGTGTGTGTGTGTACGAGGCTTATCATTTATATGTTTAAAGCTTGAGTTATAAGTAGAAACATACATTTGAATTTATAATATAAATCATATTCTTGTATTTGAGTTCATGTGTGTGTGTATACAACAATATAATTTTTCTTTCTTCTTTTTTTTTTTTCATACACCCTTAAAGAGGGTTGACCCACTCTATCCTTAGTTTTGATATCTTAAAAAACCTTGAACCTCAACTACTTGATTTTTATATATGTAGAAAGTGGTTTTACATTAATAAATGTAATAAATTAATCATAACACATTGGAGTCCATATATTATTACATAAAGTGTAATTTGTGTTATAATTTGGTCAGCTTTTACTTTCAAATTTGATTTTTTTAGTTATTTTGGCATGATTGTTTTTGAAATTAACATTTTTGGCACAAAAATACTATACCACTATAGTTTTATTTACAACATCAAATTTTTCCATGATTTTACCCACTTTGTGCCATTGATATAAAAAATATTCAAGGCAAATACAACAGAAATATAACATGCAAAACAAAACTCAAATATAGTATTTTTTTATGTAATTTCAAATAATTATATACCATTCAGTTTTTACTTTTTATTTGGTGTAGCAAAAGAAATGATTATTTTTATAATGTTATAATTAAACAATCAAGAGTGTCATGATTTTTTTAAAATATACAAAATAATATATAGTAATACAATATGGAGGAAGTAAGATGGGAAATAATTAAGTTTTCTTCCAATCAAATTACAAAGCAAAAGAGATAGGGTGTTGAGGTGGAGGATTAAAAATTTAAAGTTAGACTTGAAAGTGAATCCACAATAGATATTATAACCCACCACCACTTCTCCTAGAAAAAAATAAAAACTTCTTGATTAAAATTAAAATGCAAGTAAAATTTAAAATCAAAAAAATAAATCTATTGTTGAACATAACAACTAAAAGGAATGATAACCAAATCGTACCAAGCCAAGAACTCAGATGCTAATCAAACACCACAATCAATAAGATGAAAGCGATTCGCCAAAATAACTTTACCAAAACCTTTGCAAAAAAATGATAATCAATATCATATATTATTATGGAACTCAATGAAATACAATAAGAATGGGCCTTGCTTATATAGGAAAGGAATAACAATCCAAGAAGTAGTCAAGGTCGTAGATCAAGCCATAAATCAAGGAAAGAAAGTTAGTCATCAAAGAACTAGTCAAGACCATAGATTTAGGAAATAACTAGACATCAAGGATCTAGTCAATACCATAGATCAAGGAAAGAACTAGTTAATACCATAGAGATCAAGGAAAGAACTATACCTAACAACTAGATAATATCCACCCAATAGCTAAATAAATAAAAAGAAATATCCACACACATAAGTGGGTGAGGATAAATACAATAAAGGTATTTAAATTACCTAGGTTACCATGAGCTAAGGTAAATACCTACTCTAACACCCCCTCAAGTGAAGCTAGGGTCCAAAAATAGAAGTGGGATATCCACAATATGAGTCCCAACAACTAGGCCTAATGCGATACTCATGTACAATATATCCATGAAGAAATCTGAAACCAAAAGAAGGAAAGAATCATGTTAGAAGGAAAGAGAAAGAAGAAGAAGAAGAAGAAGAAGGAAAATATTCTCACGAACATCCCCAAGAAAAATGTCTGAAACCCTAAGCATTCCATGCAATTCAAGGTAGCGAGGTGATGCAAAAGTCTTTGTAAAGATGTTCGCAATATGCTTAGTCTGTTGGTGCTCAACTAGGTTGTAAGAAATGTGAATTGCACTTTGGTTTTCACACCAAAGTATAGTCGGTGAATCCTATGGGAATCCAAACTCTATCAATAACCTGTCAAAGCCAAAGAATCTACTGACTTGCTATAACTACTGCCATGTACTCTGTCTCTGAAGATGAAAGTGCAATAGCTTATTGCTTTTTACATGCCCAAGCAAGACTCGGAGAAGAACCAAGAAAAAAATACAACCAAAATTGGAACGCCTGTCATCAATAGAACCTTCCCAATCTGAATTTGTATATCCAACCAACTGTGTAGAATCCCTAGTGTAGTGTAGGCCAAAGTGGGAAGTGTCGTGTAAATAGCAAAAAATCCTTTTAGTAGCCTTCCAATGACTCTGCTATGAGGAGAATGTGCAAACTGAGACACAAGCCATACTCGTAAATGAAATATCAAGGCGAGTATGGGTCAAGTACAGAGACTTCAACCAACTACATATACAAAGTAGGATCACAAAGTGGAGTTGTACATGTGAAAGTAAGAGTAACCCCAGACTAAAAAGGAGATGAACTTGGCTTGTAATCAACTATATCAAAGTGTTGAAGAATATCATGAGTGTACTTTGGCGAATCAAATGAATCCCTGAATTTGGCTGAGAAATCTAAAAACCAAGGAAATAAAGAAATAACCCAACATCTATCATGTCAAACTATGTAGAAAGAGCCCTCTGAATAGTTTGAAAGTGGAAAGAAGAGCTATCGGTAAGTAACATATCATCAACATACAAGACAAGTATCACAATATCCTCACCAACATGCTAGAGATACACTATATGATTGGAGTGGAAATGAACAAAACCAATAGATAGAAGAAAATAATCCATCTTCTCATACCAAGCCCGAGGGGCTTGTTTGAGATCATAGAGAGACCTTGGAAGCCTACAAACAAGAGAAGAATCTTGAAAAAATCTAGTAGGTTGCTCCATGTATATTTCCTCCGATAAATATCCATGTAAGAAGGCACTCTTCACGTCCATCTGGTATATGTGCCACCCCTGTGATGCAGTAATAGAAAGTACAAGGTGTACAAAATCTATCTTGGAAACGGGTGTAAGAGTCTCAAAGTAATCAATACCTTCAACTTGTCTTTGCAACAAGACTAGCCTTATACTTTTCAATGGACCCATCAGCTACGTATTTGGTTCAGTATACCCACTTACACCTAACCATATTTCTTCCTTTAGGAAGATAGAACAAATCCCAAGTATGATTCTTCATCAAATAAGAATACTCTTCTGCCATCTCATCATTCCACTCTTGTATCCCATGAGCCTTTGAAAAAGACTATGGATCCTCATAAACTTCCTAAAACAAAATTCCAAAACTGTAGAATGTGTTTGATGATTCCTAGTGGGTGGAAGATCCTATATGAAAAGTGCCACGTTCGAAACTATAGTACAATCCCACTTAGGCATAGTGACAACATCACTAGGAATAAGATCCTCAATGGAATCTACAACCTTGTCATTAGCATCCTCAAAGAAAGGATCCTCAAGATGAGATGAAGAAGGAGGCATGGAAGAAGATGAAGATTCATGAGGAGTGAAGTGCTCATCAAACTATACAGGTGTTCAAAAAATAACAACATGAGTATCAAGATCTCAAAGTTGATAAGCTCTCATGTCATCACAATACCCTACAAAGATCAAGGGTTTTCTCTTCTTATCCAAATCTTTCCCTTTTCTTATGTGGCACAAAAGCCCAAGCATGGCTCCCAAAGACTCAAAAAATGATAAATTTGTCTTAGTGTTGGAACAAGATTCCTCTGGAGTCAAATTCTCAAGTGATATGTGTGGTGTGTGATTTTGAATATAGTTAGCACAATTAACTACTTCTACCCAATAGATAGAAGATAAATCTCTAGAATGCATCATACGATTAGCCATTTCCTTCAAAGTTCTATTCTTCCACTCTACTAAGCCGTTATGTTGTGGAGTATGAGGAACAAAATGCTAATAAATAATTCCTTGAGTTGTCAAAAATCAGAAAACTCATTGCTGAAGTACTCCCCCATTATCGGTGTGAAGCTTCTTTATGCAACTCAAAGATTTTTTTCTCGACCGAATCCTTGAAGAATTTTAAGTTTGAAAAAAATTCACTTTTTTACTTGAGAAAATAAACCCAAGTACGCATCGAGAAATTATCAATAAATGTAAGTGCATACTTAGCTCCATTGAAAGAGGGGGTAGGAAAAACATCGAATCACTATGCACAAGCTCAAGTGGTGAAGAAGCTCTCTAAGAAAAATTCTTATGAAATGGATCTTGGTGTTGTTTCCCTAATGCACAGCCAGAGAAAACTCCCTCAAGACAAGAAATATTAGGAAGAGTATCTACCATACCATGAGTGCTCAACTCCTTTGAATATTTGTAATTAAGATGTCCAAATATTTCATGCCAAAGCTTACTCTCTAAATCTACATGAGAAACCAATATTGTCCATATAGAAGAAGTGTCATCAAAACCCTCAAAGTGATATAGTCTAGAACTATGATCAATAATACCAAGAACAAGTGAATAAGGCTCTAAAAAAAGTTCTTACTTCTGCCCCATGTGGTGTAAAAGTCACTGTTTTCCCTTGACTAGAATGACAAATTTGATATATAGAAAGTAAATTTGTAGTGATGTTAGGAACATATAGTGCATCTTGGATACTTCCACCATCAAGTTTTATATCACCTTTTATCTCAACAGAAAGAAAGGAAGAATATTCAACCTTAATTTTAGAAGTAGAACTCAAACCTAGAGAAACAAAAGACTCCTTGGAAGAATTCATGTGATGAGAATCATCAAAATCTATAACCCAACTATCTACAAGTGGTGACTAAGATATCCCAACAACATTAAGTGCTTTTCCATGCTTATTAGAAGGAGGTGGAGTGGATATCAAAATTTTTTGTTTCTTGACTGCATCCTCTAAGACTTGCATTCGCTTATTACACCTATGTTCTTCATGACCACTACCCCCACAAAAAGAGCATAAAAGGCTAGACTTTACTTGGATTTAGAATACTCCATGGGTTTAGAGTTGTTTTCTTTGGGTTTAGGAACACTTTGAGATGGAGAAGGGATGAATTTGGTTTTAATTTTTGGTTTTCCCTTGCCCTTGAGATTAGATGCAACTAATTCCTTTTGAGAGGTGGAAGACTCAAGGTGAGACAATTTGGATTCATCCCTAGTAAGTCTTTCACAAAATGTTTCTAAGTCAAACATTTTGAATTTGTCACCTAAGGAATCCATGCTAGAGAAAAAGGTTGAAGAAAAGATTTGAAATGGTCCCATCAACTTGGATAGAATCAACTAAACACACTCTTTATCTTTCTTATCTCTTCCACTCCCCTTCAATTTTGCCAATAAATTCTTGAACTTGGTAAGATAGTCTATAATTGTTGGAAAATCTTCAGGATTAAGAGAGGTGATCTCAATTTTAAGTTACATGGATCTCATGTGATCCACCTTACCAAATAAATCCTTCTCCCATATTTTGAAAGGAGAGCCACATTTTTCCAAATGAAACAAAATACTATCACTTATATAAGTTCCCATCAAACCCATACACTCATCAAATTTGCACTTTGGTAGTGAAATTTCAAATATTCTCTAGTGAACACTTGTTATGAAGAAGTTAAATCCCATAATCCTTTTCACTTAATTATTATTTCCATTCTTGGTTTCCATGTGTGATAATTATGTGTTGTTAATGGCTCAACATTATCTAATGAAGAAGTAGATAAATAATCCATCCTAACAAAAATCACCAAAAGAAATGCAAGAACCAAGCAATGCAACAAGATCCCCTAGATTTTGGAACTTTATAATGAGTGTGCGTTACAATATGGCACTTTATAATTATAGTGAAATTCTCAAAATAAATATTTCCAATGGAAAGAGCATGAAAAAAAAGCACTTTTGCAAAAAAAAAAGGCACTCAAAACTGAGTTACAAATCAAAAGATACAAGCTTTTCAATATTATGCTCTACTATTTATTTTAGTTGCCACTAAAATAGAATAAAATGCTCTTGCCTTCACCACACAAATAAAATGAAAGGGGCTGGAGTTAAGCACCTACTAGTAGGAATCACAAGCTTTAATCGACCATACCATATGACCAAGGGCTAAAGATTTTAATGGGTATAAGTTTACCAAAACCTTTGCAAACAAATGAGTAGCAATATCAAAGTCGTAGATCAAGCCATAAATCAGGGGAAGAACTAGTCTTCAAAGAACTAGTCAAGACCATAGATTTAGGAAATAACTAGACATCAAGGATCTAGTCAATACCATAGATCAAAGAAATAACTGTACCTAATAACTAGATAATATCCCCCTAATATTTAAATAAATAAAAAGAAATATCCACACACATAAGTGGGTGAAGATAATTACAATAAAGGTAAATAAAGTACCGAGGTGAACATGAGCTAAGGTAAATACCTACTGTAACAACAACCCACTACCATTCAAAATTTCCAATATAAAACACATCTTAATATAATTTATTATAATCACTAAAAATAGTTTTTTAAGATAATTTTTGGAATTATATATGGATACCAAAACTTCAATGTAGCAATTATACGTGAGGGAAGTAAATGTAAAAGAGATGCCAAATCAATACTCATTTGAGAGACCAACAAGAGAAAAATGAAATCATTATAAGATTGGGCTCTATTGATGGAGATGTGGGATCCAATATATTGAAAAAGCATATTGAGAGAACATATAAGGTAAGGTCCAAAACCAAGAACTTGGATAGTACCAATAATTAAAGGCCATTTTATCCTATCATAGTATTTCTCAAAATCAATCTTCACAAAATTATTTCTTTGGTCAAACAATCTACCCATTCCAAGCCCTCCCAAATGGCCATCACGTTATCAAGAATTTATCTATTTTAATGACTCAAGTCTAGTCACTTTGGACAATTATGAGAGGAATAATATGCTTGAGTATTTTCACCAAATATTCGACTATGATATTGTAGGAGACATTAATGAGAGTACTAGGATTTTAATTTTATATCTCATTGAGGATCACCAACTTTAGGGATAAACATAATATTTCCTTGATTGATAAGATCACCAAAAGTATAGATACAATTTCTTTTATGTAGAATTTATGAAAATCAAAGCTAGATAAAGTATCCCATAAGAATTTGAAAACTTCACAGGTGAACCATCAATTCATATGGATTTATTGGATACATTTTCATATTTATTTGTTTGAGGCCATTTAGGAGATGGCTATATAAAAATAAAGACTTTTAGATGAGATATCTTACATACCAGGACTTGGAGGAATCTCATTACAACATATTTTGTTTAAACAAAGAAAGGTTAAGAAATAAAAACATATGGTAATGGTGAAAAAATTCTTGCAAGATATCAGGTAATTTGGTAAGTCTAGAATTGTCTATTTGAATGGATTTAATTATGTTTATAGTATATCTGGATTAGAGAAAAGAAAATAATTCTTTATATTCTCTATCTTCAAATTTTATCCAATGTAACCTTGCATTGAGTTGGGCCCCTCATGCTTTATAATATTCCTCCATCTTGATTTTATGTATCTGTTATCCAATTTTGCACACAGGAAAAATTGGACAACGGGGTCCTATTATGATCAAATTATGACATTGGTCTTAGGGGCCCATTTTTTCTCATCACGGAGATAAAATGATTAAAATAATTAATAAATTGATAAGTGAGCTCACATAGCTTTAAACAAGATCAACTTGGAGCCCAACTTGGTTAGGGTGCTTGGTGTGTAGCTTGATGGTAGGAAGGGGTTGGCCATTTTTATGAAAACATAACAAGGTGATGTCGATTCTTTCATCAAATCAATCGAACTGGTGTAGTCATCTCGGAAAGTAACTCAAGCTAGGTAGAGTCACTTCAATATAGAGCTCAGCTCAGTAGGGAACGATTCACTAAGGTAGAGGTAGGATGGCTCAGTAGTCATCCAAAGGATCCAACTTGGCTATAAGAATATTATGAAGGAAAATTCTCAAGAGTCATTCCTTGGAGGCTTACATGAAGAAGCTCAAAATGTTAAGGGTATAGCTCACTGGGAGCTCAAGACCTATGTCATAGTTATCTTGAAGGTAGAGTACATGCATTCAACTTGGAAGGTCGAGCTAATGGTATAACTTGAGTAAAGACCGAGTAGGTCACTCGATGACAGACTATGGTGGAATAATGTTGGGCCAATGCGATGGAAACAATGACATGAGCTCTGGAAAATTCACAATTTGATAGTGGGAATGGCTCATCATAAGGTTAAGAGATGAGCTCTGAGCGACATGGAAAGAAATATTCACATTGCCAAGTAAATTGGAGGAGCTCGTGGGATTTTTGATGGTTACGGCTATGGTGGGAACATTGGGATGGCCAACCATTATGATACTTCTTCCAATGGGAGAAATTCATCCTAATTTCCAAGTGGGAATAACAATGACTTCGAGACAAGAGACAAGTCCTACCAAAGAAACGTGCCAACCCAATACCGAGTCGAATTCCAAAGCATTTGGTTAATGCTAGAAGCATAATAATGTTTAACGAGCCTAGCAAGTCAGGGAGAGTCTAAGTCTGTATCTAAGTTAGTGGGCAAGTCATCGGTGGTAGGTTTCATGAAAGATAATTAGGAGAAGATCTCTCACGAGAAATTTGATAGGTTTAGCGCCGAGTTGTTTTGCCATTGAATGTGTGGAAGAATACTACAAAGAATCCATAGAGACCTTATGCCCAGGTTTGATAAAGTCATAGATCATCGAAGTACATGGTAGGAAACACGACACATTCTAAGGAACAGAAGCTCGGAGGAGATCTCAATGTCTGGTAATGGAGGAAGCTCACATATGACTCATGCATGAAAAAAATGAGCTCATGAAGGTTGGAGATAGAAGGAATCAATGGCTTGTATAGAAGGGTTTGGAGGATACAGAGGTCTGCCACAATGCTCAATTTGACACACAAGAACTCGGTAAACTAGTTAGTGGCTTAGTTTGATGATCAAATTCATCAAAGGAGCTCATCTGAATGATTCATAGTGCACCGAGGAACTCAGACTATGGTGGCTCATTTAGAGCTTGATGGAGCTCAAAATCATGGTGAGTCGGGTTGTTAAGGATCATCTTAGTTGCATATGGAAGGGATCTCGTCGGTATCTACAGAGGGGCTCCGACATAGTAACTTGGCTCGGCCCCAGCAGATGGAGCTCGGCTTGATTATGGAGCAAGAGACAAGTGATGCGAGTGGGAAGTGTAACTTAGCGACAATGGGCCTAACTAAGGGTCAGGGAAGCTCTCCTCGGCGAGCTAACAAAACCTTTGTAGCATGGCAAGATCAATCAAAGGGTCGACAAGTTATACAAAGGCCAGCTCAAGGAGGGGTGAGGTGAATATATCATGCACCAAGAAAACCAATGAAGAGGACTCGGTCGATTCATAAGCAAGAAAGATATTGGGATCGCCATGCATAAAGTGGAGTCGGTCATGATAATATGAAATATCTCACAACATCAAGCTTGTAGATCAAGTGGAAGATGAGTAGCTTGGTCAACACATGTAGGCAAGAAGATCTTGATTCATAATTGGAGCTTGGTCCACGGAGGAGCTCAATGCTTTGCATGGAGCTCTGGATTGCGGTTAAAATAAAAATCATTCAATGAAGAGATCATGTTTTGAGAGCTCACGGAGAGCGAGCCAAGTTGTTATGATGCCAAACTAGATCGATGCTCCGTAAAGTGGAGGAGCTTTTCCAAGGTGAGATCATTTAGAAAACCAAGTAGCTCGGTTAATGCAATGATAGTGGAGTAATTCAATGACCAACTCGATGAGTTAGCTCGGTGAGCCAACCACCGAGGTTGGGTTGTTTTGAACCTATTTTAATAGCCCTCACTTTCTTCAAGTCAAACCACCGGTCTTCGAGGGGTCCCACCATTATTTTAATTAAATTATTATTTTTATTTTAAATATTTTATTGATAATATTTTTATTATTATTATTAAAAAAAAAAATTAAATATTTTTTTATTAATTGAGGATTAAGTCAAAAGCATTAGTGGCACATGATGGAATTTTCTCAAAGTGGTTCAACCAACCGTAATAAATACATCAAGTACCTTTAATTTAGGAAAGAAATTTATGAATTTTCCTTTTCTCTCTCACATATTCTTCTATAAATGTAAGTTGGAAGCTCATTCCAATGGGTTGGACAATTAAACATCTTAGGAAAACGTGTGTTTTTCAAGAATCCTCTTTCTTCGCAAGTTGTTCTTGTATGTTGAGGGAACTTTCAAGCCTCCTTTCAAGACTATAATGGAAATAATTACCTTTTCTTAATATATGATGCACTGTGGATGTTATTGAAGTAATAAAAGTGTGTGTTTTGTGACTAATATTTGTCCTTTCATCCTTTTATGCTTCTTTGTGCCTTTCTCATGATTGCAGGTACACTATGCAAGTTCAAGTTTCTATTACATGTTCTTAGAGTTCTGTGCTTATCAAGTGGTAGAGTATTGCATGCAATTGAGTTGTGGTGCTTATTTACCCTTCTCAAGTTCATCCTTCTTCACTAGAAGACTAATATACCATTATCTTATTCAAGTTTAATAAAGGGAACACATGTTTCTTATTCTGTGGTCTATTGCATACCCTCTCTAAGTTGTAGTAGGTGAAGTTGTCTTGTGGTGTACAACACCCTCTTCAAGTTAACCCTTCTTGAGTCTAGAAACACCCTTTATTTGGTGCATCACCATCCCTATTATAGTTTCATTTCTTGCAAATCTCTTTCCCTAAAACCCATAAAAATGTTAGCACAATTCTAGATAACCATTTTATTGCACTAGGAATAGTAAAACACTTATTTTAGGAAGACGAATCTGGCCTTCTCTAGAGGTTCACCTCAAGACCAAGTCTCATAGCTTGAGAGGTGATCCCATGTTTCCCAATCACACCGAATGTCTTGTTCACATTCTAGCCATTCAGAGGGTGCATTGATTTGGTGACAACATTTTTTGGCATACCCGGTGGAACAGACTTGGTACTTCTCTTCTCACTTACACAAGTCAAATTAACTAGTGACTCTATATCTTTGGACTTCAAATATTAGTGTGTTAACTTCTGTAAAGAATTCAGACAAGATATTCTTTAAAGAAAGGAAATTATCAGTATATTGAAATTTCTTTATCTCGTCAAAGGAGAAGGAGAAGAGGTGTTTCAACATCACCAGTTACAGATTTACATCATAGGGGTCATTCAACTCCTCTATATGGAAGGTTTCCTCCACCAAGGAATAATCAACCTCTTTGCGATATGGCATAAAACTAATTTTTTCCCCCTTTCAATGAAAGCAGTCCTCTTACGGTGGCTCAACGTTTCTTTATACCTATTGTAGCAGTCAAAATCTTACCCTTTTACATAAGGGATACTCACGTTACTCTAGTGGAACATATTCTTGATGTAGCCAACATTTGTACCATACATAATATCATGGAGGACAACAATGTGGTTAGACTTCTTGCTACCTCTTTCAAGGAAAATCACATCAATGGTTTCAAGGGTTAAGTGTTGGCACTATAACCACTTTGTTATCCTGCAGAATTGTCAAGGGTAATTTTGCAGGTAATCACTTCGAAAATTTTGTTTTGGCCCCAAGGAAGTTTGATAACGTTTTAAAGAAGCCCAAATTCCCTTCCGAAAATCAAGTTTTAAGGACTTAGCCATTTTTCAGTCTTTTTGAGTTAGGCGCTGAGAAGTTCCTGTCGACATGCTGAAAAGTGTGCCAAAGCGCTGAGAAGTTCCTATTGACATGCTAAAAATGGCGCCAAGGCGCTGAGAAGTTCTTGTTGACATGCTAAAAAGTGCACCCAAGGCGCTGAGAAGTTCCTGTTGACATCTTTGGAAAAGTGCACCAAGCGCCGAGAAGTTTCTGTCGACATCTTTGAAAAGTGTGCAAGGCTGAGAAGTTCCTGTTGACATCTTTGAAAAGTGCACCCAAGGCATTTGCCCGAGAAGTTCCTATCGACATCTTTGAAAAGTGCGCCAAGCGCCGAGAAGTTCTGTCGACATCTTTGAAAAAGTGCACCAAGGCGCCGAGAAGTTCTGTTGACATCTTTGAAAAGTGCGCGCCAAGGCACCGAGAAGTTCTGTCGACATGCTTTGAAAAGTGCAAGGCGTTGAGAAGTTCTGTCGACATGCTGAAAAGTGCGCCCAAGGCGCTGAGAAGTTCCTGTCGACATGCTGAAAAGTGTGCCCTTTTACACTAAAGAGTAGTTTCTTCCTGGGATCCATTGATCGTTTTTGTAAAATATTTAAAAAGCATGTTGGCATACATGATGACATCATCCATGTTGCACCATGGGATGTTGCCATCCAAAAACTTGCCCAAGTCAACTGTTGAATTTTTAGATATTTTGTAAGTGGTTGGTTTGCTTTTGTCTTCTTTCCTCTTCTTCTTCTATAAATACTTGAATACTTGTTGTATTCAGTGGTGGACACTTTTTAGATGAAAAATAGAATAGAGAAGAAAAGGATTTGTACTTTTGTAATGAGAAGAAAACATTAATACAAATATTGAGACTCTGTGTTGAATATGTGTGTTATGGGCATCGATCTTTCTTATGTCGAGATATATGCATTTATTATGTTGGATCTATCTCTAATTTATTGTCATTTGTTCATCAGTATTGCTTTGTTCGTCTATGCAAGTAGGTTTGGCTTTGTTTACTACCAGCCCAAAACATAGACCCTCTGACCTTTCTACTTTGGAATTCATTTCTTTTCTCCCTTCAGATCCATCTTCCTTCCTTTCCTTCCTTCATTCCTTTCTGTTCTTCGTCAAAACCACCTCTACTGGGATGAGATCTCAAACCCCCTGAAGGCAGAATACTGTAAGATTTGCACAGGTTCCTACTGGTAGAATAGCAATAAACCAGTTTCACTTTGTTGTCTCAAAGAGGGGCTATGCCTTGCACATTGTTGGCTCGTTTATCCATAGATCTGTCCACCCGATAGATTTTTGGACCAACACACTTAAGATGAGTTAGGAAAAAATTATATAAACAGTTTGAAGACAAGAGTGATCACCTATCACTTTTGGAACAACTCACTACCATGAAGAGAGCTCCTGAAGAATACACGAGTGATTTCAACTTCCGATTCCACAAGACCGGAATAGGATTCCGGCACTCATAAAGCCTTCTTCAAATAATGCATTCTTGTACTATTTACAAGCCTTGAATAGTGATGTAGTAGTTATGATCCATTCCATGGGAGGGACTACATTACCTAATGCCTACGAAGTTTCCATAAGAGCAGAAAATTCCTTAATTTAAGATGAAAGATAGCTCCATGACCACCAATGTCGTTGTCTCTGGATCTTACAAACAATCAACCTATCACCGTTATTTTCCCAAAGCAGCCTCTAATCAACTAGTTTAGTCTTCCTCTACCTCATCAAATGAACTTTTTACGGTCAAGTCACCGTTGTAAACTTTTGGAAATGAGCTCATTGCACTCAAGAGGAAAAAATTTCAATATAATCGTCTATACCATCAAAAAACCAGCAGTATCAAGCTAACCGTCCTCCTTTTCAAGGGAATAATCAGCCTCAAAATCAAATTGTAGGTCAAGCTACAAATGTCAGGCCTTTGAAATTTCAGAATCCTCTTGCTGCTAGCTCATCTAGAGCCATAGTACCTATTTAGAATAATCTAGTTCAAGACTACGAATGGTGTTATCCTTTTTCTCAACCACACAATCAAAATATTTTCTTAATGGAGTTATTAGCTAGGCCCTTATGGTTCAAAGTGTATCTTCCCCTCGCAGAGAAAATAAAAAAATTTATCTACGCAGAAATAATAAATCAACACAGAACTAGAAGAAACCACTTTGCTAAATTGGCAAGCGAGAATATTTTACGGGTTAAATACATATTCCTCATCAATAGCGGAAAACACTCATTCTAAAAAGAGAGAAATAGAATCTCAACCTTCCAAATCTAATCAAGCATCCACTTCACATCCTCAGCCACAAGCGGCAACTAATAAGGATGCAAGAAATAAACTACTAGAAACACATGCTAGTTAAGTCACGAGGAAAGAAGTTTCTCCAAGCATCACAAAGACCCAACAAGCATTTTCTAAAGGAGGATTCCAATGTCCAAAACATTATCAGCAAATTCGAGCAATTCCATTCAAAGCATAGTGGAACAAATGAAGAAAACCAACTTAAGTATTACTATGTGGGATGCACTCTCAATCCCCTCTCAGAGGAACTTGTTGCGATAGGATCTGAATAGTTTTGGTACAACTAATGGTTCTTTGGGTCATGGAGCAACAAAAACTACGAGTTTGTGTCAACCGGAAGGGAAAATTATTCCTAAGGTGAACAAACCACCACCATTCTATATTTCCCTGATCATTGGTGACCACCTAGTGTATAATTGCATGATTGATTCTGGTGCCAGTAGCTTAGTCATGCCAAAAAAATTACATATGTACTAGGCATACAATATGCGCTAGTAGCCGAGAGGATTTTCTCGGCTAGATGGCACAATGCTGTTAATATTGTTGGAGTTATCAAGGGAATTCAACCTACCATCCATGCATGCTTGAGTTTTTCATTCACCTAAGACATATCAGTCATTGATCTCCCTCCTCTATTCTCCATCTGCCTATCATGAGATTTCACTGCCAAAATTGGTGGTTATTTATCAGCCGATTGGTCACATATGATTCTCAGGAATCGATATGGAACCAAAGTGACTATAGGGGTAGAACCAATCTTCCATAATCATGTAGAACCCTACATTGCTAGTCCTATAAATGGGAATTATACTATTGGTGATCCAGAAGAAGAATATGTTGATCATGAACCGAACACTCTTGTTAGAGAAGTCCCCAATATTGTGCTAGATGAAGTAAGTGGAGATCATCAATATGATCCCTAAGTTGATGTGTTGGCAAAAGAAGAAGCTAGTTTGTTGTTGTTGGAAGAAATAGGATTGGGTACAAGAAGATACAATCATACCGTAGCTGGTCAAAACACCAAGCAATTATGAAGGACTATGGAAATTGTTATTCGATGGATCGAGAAGTAAGAATAGATCCGGTGTTAGTGTTATGTTAATTTCTCTAGAGGGAGATAAGTACTTCTAATCTTTCTGGTTACAATTTAGTTGCGCTAACAATTTTGCTGAATACAAATCCCATGTGAAAGGAATTAAGCTATCCCAAAAGAAGGAAATCAAGGCCCTGACTATTTTTGGAGACAGTGAGTTATTTTTTCATCAAGTGATAGCATGCAGTGCATCCAAAAATGAACTTTTAATATCATACAAGAACTGAGTCTGGGACTTGATTGAATATTTCAAAGCTTTTGGGATTCATGCAATTCCTAGAAATCAAAATCAAGATGCTGATAGGCTTGCTACAATTGGCTCGCAATACAATATACATGTTTATATCATGAAATAAGGGCAACAATTTGTCAAAATGATGCTTTGACTTGTAGTCCCTGATAATGTGAGTAGTTGGCAAGTGTTTGATAGTGACAAACAAATTTCCTTTTCCTACAAGAAGAGGCATAGTTTTATGCAAAAAATCAATATAAGTTACAAGAATCATATGGTGATCAAATCATACAATTGACAAGAAAAAAGTACCAAAAGGCTTAGTCACTCTGGAATCCATCTTCAATTTAGATGATCAAGCCAAAAGACAAAGCTCTAACATGGTGGTCAAAGAATAAGATTTTGAGGAAGTTGAGGTAGCAAATGAAAGGTTTATGAAGATTGGAAAAGTGTGTACTTCCGAAGATAAAGAAGCTTTCATCAAACTTTGTCAAAATTATCATGAAATTTTTGCATGGATCTACATAGACCTACATGGTTTTGATCCAATTCTAACACAACATACCATCGAACTGGATACTAATTCCAAGCTAGTTTGTCAGAAACAGAGGCCAATTAATCCCAAAATTGAGCCACTAATGAGAAAGAAGCTAACCAAAATCATCGAGGCCTGTATAATTTTTCCCATCAAGCACTCCTCTTGGGTAGCCAATCTGGTGCCCGTAAGGAAGAAGAACAGAGAGATTCACTTGTGCATAGATTTCAGGGATTTGAATTGTGCCTCGTTAAAATACCATTATCCTCTCCCGTCAATGGAGTAGATTCTTCAAACGGTGGAAGGAGCCCAAATATTTTCTTTTCTTGATGGATATCCAGGTTACAATCAAATTATAGTCCAAGAATCCAACCAATTAAAAATGGCTTTCACTACCAAGTGGGGCATGTATGCCTACAACAAAATACCATTTTTATTGTCCAATGTCGAGGCTACTTTCCAAAGAGCCATGGACATGGCGTTTAAAGTACTAATCAACAATATCATATTGGTTTACCTTGATGACATAATTGTATATTCTAAGCATGCAGAAGACCACATCACACATCTAAGGAAGGTTTTCCGAAGGTGTAGGGAATTTGGGGTTTCACTTAATCCCAAGAAGTGTATTTTTGCAAAGTACACGAAGGAAAGTTGGTGGGGCATGTTGTTTTAGAAAAATGAATATCAATCGATCTAGCCATGATTCATTTGATTATGTCTTTATCTATCCTAATTCACGAGAAGGGACTTCAAATTTTGCTGGGAACCATAAATTTTGTGTGGAGATTCATCCCTCAATTTATGACATTGACTAAACCACTGACAACCATGTTGAAGAAAAACATGCCACTCTCATGGAAAAAGGAAGGATGATATAGATTTGAAGCCATCAAAATGGCTATTTCTCAAGCTCCCAGACTAGTAAGCCCCATGTTTGATAAAGACTTTATCCTTTATGCTTTTGTAGGTCAAGAGAGAATTTCAGATATCCTCACCTAGAAAAACAAAAACCTGATGGAGCAACCAATTGCTTTCTTCAGTCAATCCCTCAAAGAATATGAACTCACATGTTCATTCATTGAAAAAAAATTCTTTGTGGTTATTCGAGCTTTGAAGAAATTCAAGAACATGTTATCCAACAATAGAATTCATCTGATGGTGTCTTATCTAGGTGTCAAGGAATTTTTATGAACAAATATATGAACAAAAGCATGCTGGATGAATCACGAAGGTGATGGAGTATGACGTGCATATCAAAGTTACCAAAATTTTTAGAGGTAAAGGTTTGTGTCAACAACTTGTTGCAGATATGCAATCAAAAGGTGATGAGGACTCGATGCTCCTAAACACTAATGAGAGTGATAATTAGGTTGACTAGTTATCTAAAATGAAGAATTTTCTTTTCTCAGGAGTATATCCCATGAACATGGATAAAATTCAAAGATGGAATTCCCATCTTCAGTTTATTCCATATGTTTTGGTAGATAACATTCTCTTTCGAAAGGATTTGAATGGTGTTCTCCTTCGATGCGTGGGAGAAGAACAGGTAAGTAAGATACTAGAAGAGTTTGATAATGGCCTATCTGGAGGGCATTATTCTACATAAACAAGCGCCCATCTCTGGGTAAGGAAGTGTAAGGAATTTTCCTTTTCAGCTTTGGCAAGCAGAAGTTGACAACTCTCCCACTACATCCAATTCAAGTGGATCAACCTTTTGTTCAATGGGGGTTGGATTTCATTGGAATGATTAATCCTCCATCCAGTGACAAACATAAATGGGTCCTTACTGTGTGAGAATATTTTACTCGATGGACAGAGGCGGTAGCATTGAAGGAGAGCAATGAGAAGACAATTTTGGATTTCTTGGAAGGTATAATTACAAGGTTTAGTGTTCTATTTACAGTTATTTCAGACAATGCAATGGCTTTTCTTGGTATGAAGTTGAGTGAATGGAATGTTAAAAATGGGGTCTACCTCAATACTTCCTCCAATTACTATTCGTAAGGAAATGGATTGGCTTCATCTAGCAACAAAAGCCTCATAAGGATTATTAAGCGCATAATGGAGACTAATATGAAGACTTGGCATACACGGCTTAAGACTACCTTATGATCAGATTAGATCATACCTAAAAGGGCCATCGTAAATTATCCTTTCATGTTTGTATATGGAAGGGAAGAAAAATTCCGCTCTCCCTCTAATTACCTTCTCGGAGTTTGCCCATCGGCTTGAGGGAATGGAGAATGATTCCTTGTCGATAAGGTTTGCTAAACTCATGGAGTTAGAGGAATGGAAAAACAAGACTATGAAGGCTTTGGACCAACATCGAAGTCAAGTTAAGAATTTTTTTGACAAGAAAGCGTCAAGACGGGAATTTTCAAGAGGGAGATTTAGTTCTCAAATGGGATGAAGATAGAGCCAAAATAGGTAGGCATGCCAAGTTTTATGCTCTCTGGAGTGGGCCATACATCATCATGAGTTGCAAAGAGGTGAATTCATTTCATCTATCCAAGATCAATGGAGAAAAACTTCCCATTCATGTGAATGGGATACATCTCAAATCTTGTTTTTGAGAAGTGTTCCACCCCTGTATAGTTTAGTAGGTGTTTTCCTCCAAGTGCTTATGCACATTGTTGTGTGTTGTTGTTCTTTTACTTTTCATTTTGTCATGTTTTGTGTCGTTCTTGCACATTGTATCATCCTCAGAAGTTTCTCAAGGGAAGGAAGGTTCAAATTTTCCATAAGAGTTTCATACATCTACTTCATTCAAAATTCTGCAATGTTCATGATGTCAAACATTTAATGATTCAGTATACCTCATGCCTACCATTTCAGGGAGGTCCAAGATCGGATTTGCTCAAGAGGATTCGAAAGGTATCACAGAAGATCAAATTACTTTCAAGATTTGAACATTGAATCCATTCCCAATGGATGGCTTAAGGCTACTGGAATCATTATTAGTAGGCAATCATCCCCAAGAGGTCGCCAAAAATGTCATCCAATTTTCCACACGGCAAAATTGGAAAACGGGGTCCTATTATGATCAAATTATGACATTGGTCCTAGGGGCCCATTTTTGGTCATCACGGAGATAAAATGATTAAAATAATTAATAAATTGATAAGTGAGTTCACCTAGCTTTAAACAGGATCAACTCAAATCCCAACTCGGGCTCAACTCAGTTACCAACTTGGTTAGGGTGCTCAATGTGTAGCTCGACGTTAGGAAGGGGTTGGACATTTTTATGAAAACATAACAAGGTAATGTCGATTATTTCATCAACTCAGTCGAGCTGGTGTAGTCATCTCAGAAGGTAACTCGGGAAAGGTGGATTCACTTCAATACAGAGCTTGGCTCGATAGGGAACGATTTTCCGAGGTAGATGTAGGATGGCTCGGTATTCAATCAAAGGAGCCAACTTGGCTATAATAATATTTAAAGGACAAAGATCAGGAGTCGTGCCTTGGAGGCTTGCATGAAAAAGATCAAAATGTTAAGGGTATAGCTCACTGGGAGCTTGAGACCTATGTCATGGTTGTCTTGAAGGTAGAGTACATATAGTTAGCTCGGAAGGTCAAGCTAATGGTATAACTCAGGTAGAACCGAGTAGGTCACTCGATGACAGAGTATGATTGAAGAATGTTGGTCCAATGTGATGGAAAATATGACACAATCTCGAGAAAATAGATATCCTTCAACCTTCTCAAGTTCATCCTTCTTCACTGGAAGATAGATATACCATTATCTGATTCAAGTTTAACAAAGGGAACGCATGTTTCTTAGTCTGTGGTCTACTGTATACCCTCTCTAAGTTGTAGTAGGTGAAGTTTTCTTGTGGTGCATAACACCCTCTTCAAATTAACCCTTCTTGACTCTAGAAACACCCTTTATTTAGTGCATCACCATCCCTAGTATAGTTTCATTTCTTGCAAATATCTTTCCATAAAATCCACGAAATGTTAGCATAAGTCTAGATAACCATTTTATTGCACTAGGAATAGTAGAACACTTGGTTTAGGAAGAGGAAGTCGGCCTTCTCCGGAGGTTCACCTCGAGCCCAAGTCCCATAGATTGAGAAGTGATCCCGTGTTTCCAAATCACACTTAATGTCTTGTCAAATTCAGTCCATTCAGAGGGTGTAGCTATTTAGTGACAACAGTATCCAATGAGAATATTACTTTTTCAAGGAGATTTTAAAAGGATAACTATCAAGATCCTATTAAATCTATTGGAATTCATGTTATGAGGCCTTATGAACTCTATGTTTATAGGTGGTAACTTGTTTCCCATAAACCAAGTTTCACCACTCCTCATATCTATAATTTGGGTCATCTCTCAACTGGTGATGGCATCTAGTTTAGTTCGGTGGGTATTTATAGATAGGGGAATCTCTCAAGACGTCATTTCTTCTTCCTAGGAAATGAATAGCTCAAAGGTCCCTTGCCCCCAGAGTCGAGCAACTAGTTTTTAAGTTGATCTAAGCTAAGATATGGGTGGCTATATATCTACAATAAGGATGTGTGTGTGTGTGTGTGTGCACGTGCGTGTGTGTGCATGTGTGCGTGTGTGTGTAGATAGAGGGGGCCATGATGTTGGCATAACAAATGTGGTGGTTCTTTTGGATAACATCATTCCACTATTAGTTCCCTATTGTATCTCTTGTAGATCTAGTAGCAAGGTTCCAAATCCTTAAGATATGTCATGATGTTCTCTCATTCTGTATATGGGTGATATTAAGATAAAATTGGGACTCTTTGATTTTGAAGCAAGGAGTATTCTATGTAATATAAAAAATCATGGGCTGATGGTGTAAAAGTAAAGCAATCTCGACCATCGAAAATGGGCTATTATTATTAGAGGAGAGGGGTAAAAGGTCATGTTTGATAAAAAGATAAAAATCTAATATCTTAGCCACCACGTCTTTCCCTTGCCAATAATTGGACCAGGTGAACCAAGTGGTATTGGATTCTTTCCTGCGTTGGTGATTTGGATCATGTATTCCAAGCTTATGTCATATGTAGAACCAATATTTTCATTCTCTGGAACACCACCACATCAGTAATCTCCATTCCCTTTCTTCATTATGCTCAACCACATTTAAATCCCCACTAAAAATCCAATGGGAATTAAGAGGGAATCGAATAACTAGCCCAAAAAACAAACCATTCAACTGCATCATTGAACACATACATGTTTATTAACCAAATGATATGCTTGTCAAAATTAAAGAGATACCATATCACTTGGTGGGTAGGGTCATAGCCCCACAAGATAATATTTTGAGAAAATTATGACACACACCTCCATGACCTAGCTCGTGATTGCGCATCTATAAAATAGTTCTTAGCCAAATAGTGTGGATGGCATACTAGAGAAGAAACCTGGAGATTATAACTTCCTACATGCATATAACTTTCCATTACATAATTGTAGACAATTGTCTCACAAAAAATATTGATGGTTCAGTTTAATAAGGCCAAGTAAATTCCAAGAGTAAATAATTATGTCGGGAAACATCATGGTGCATGCACCCCTCATCATCAAGATCTTTGAGGGAAGAAAAATTTATCATAGTGTAATCAAGAAGTTAGAAACGCATTTTTTTGTTGGGAAAAAAATTCATCTTAAAATCCAGCTACACCATCCATTGCTAAAGATTCTCCAGTACTCTCTGACACCCCACTTCTTTCCCCTTGTGTTGTGCACTCTATATCTTCACAACCCCACTCTAGGGTGAATAAGGAATCCAATATTGATACAACTTTGTACAAATGAGTATTTGATAGTATGATGTATATAACAACCACAAGACCTAATACCGTGTATGGCATAAGTCTTATTTAAAGGTTTTAAAATCTCCAAAATGTTCACATTGGAAAGTTGGGAAATAAATTCTAAGATATGTAGCAGGGACAACAAGACATGGAATTTTAAATTGTGCATCAAGTGAATTGAAATTGATTGGTTATATCAACAATGAATTTGTAGGAAGTGTAGATGACATAAAGAAAACCTCTAGATATTTTTTCTAGTTTTATTCATGTGGAGTTACTTTTTCTTCCAATAAACAACCAATTGTTACCATCTATTTAGTGGAAGCAGAATACATGGAAGAAACATCTATAGCATGTTAAAAAATTTGGATGCACAAAGTGTTGTTATACTTATTTCATGAGAAAGGAGTAATATATGAGATATTTTGTGACAAAAATTCTCTAACAAAGATTCATTTTTTCCATAAAAGAGAGAAATCACATTTATACAATATATCACTTCATCAAGGATATAGTCAACAACGAAGAAATATACTTGGACTTTTATAGATTGGAAGATTAGTTCTTTGATATCTTCATCGATACCTTAGAAAAAGAGAGTTTTAAATATTCTAGAGACTATTTAGGAGTTATAGTCATATGAAGCCGAGATGAAGGGGAGTTTTTAAAAGTCAATCTTTCCTTCCACCATTTTAGCAAGCAGCTCGCGCAACCTTGTCAACAATTTGCAGGTCTATCAAATGATGGAAATCATGTTGTATAAGATCACTTCTCTTTTGCACTTGTGAAGACCTATCATTTTGCACTTCTAACATATGATCAAAATATTCTTATGTCATCAGAGGATCTTCATGTGCCACCAAATTTTTATGTGATGTTTCAAGAACATCACTTGACATTTAACATTAGGTTTAGCTAAGTTTATAGTTTTTGGATAAGATTTTACATTTGCTACAAGTTTTTTGGGATATTGTAAGCCACACCTCAAAACCATGGTCTTTATTGTTAGATTATGATGATTGTCGTGTATCTTGAGATATTATTAAATAATATGAAACCTTGTATATCACAACTCTTTCCATTAACTTTTGAATAATTGATTTGTTTTGTGTTGTATTATTTGTATTGGGATCCAATTAAATGTTTATGTGTAATTATGTTACAATTTACTATAAATCCATTTATCCATATCACATGTTCATATGTGACACCCCTATTTGGGATAAATATTGTTTATATTGTGCTAGATCTGAAATTCTAAATTTTCTAAGATATTTTTGCTAGATCTAATAACCCTAGTTATATTGATTCACGACCCTTGGTATTTTTTTAAAAAAATTCAAATTAATATTGTGACATTGTAAGATATATTTTTTAATCATATCGATAGGCATTCTAGTGGTAGTTAAGGAAGATGGTGATTGCATTTTATTTGGTTTAGCAAAACAAATATTTATTTTTATAATATTATAATTGAATAGTAAAGAATACCATAATTTAAATTTTAAAAAATTACACAAAAAATATATAGTAATTAAACACAAGTGTAGTAAATGTAAAAGAGACACCAAATAAGGATTCATTCAAGAGACTCGAACAAGAGCAAAGGGAAATCGGGGTGGATGTAATTAAACACAAGTGTAGGTAGATGTAAAAGAGATGCCAAATAAGGATTCATTCAAGACTGGGAAAAGAACAAAAGGGAAATCAGAGTAGATGTGGGCAGTGCTGCTGTGACTGCGTATTATTGATAAGATGAGGTGGTGTAAATATCATGCTTTATCAATTTGAATCAAATTTATTTGAAAAATGAGAATTACTGATATCTATATAAAATCTTTGGTTTCCCATTTTAAAAAAAAAAGAATTGCATATGAAGAAAATAAGAGTAACCATATTTGTTTTATTATAAGAGCTATATGAAATGACAGACAAAACAAAATCATGTTGGATGTGGGCGGTGGCGCCTCTGTGTGGTGGGCATTATTGATGAGGGTGGTATATATATGTGTGTGTGTGTTTAAACATAGAGAGTGGGGTTGGCGAGGAGATATGCCTCGACCTTCTTGAAGAGACCTGTGGTCTTCTCCTTGATCTCCTGGTCTTTGGATTCTTCATGCGGAACACCAGGGAGGGTTTCATAGTGGAATACATAGCTGCACACATCCACCTTCTGCTTTTGGGGTGTATTTGACCTCGTATTTTGCAGAAGCCAATATCTTTCCGAACATTCCTCCCTCCACGTGGCTGTAACGGTATACAAACTTCTCCTCATCAACTTCCTCCACAAGCTCCTTCACAAAGCTGAGTTCCGGCTCGGCTGCGTTTATGACCATTCCATATCATAAATACATTAACAATGAACATGTAGATGATATGGATAATTAAAAAGAACAAGGCATAAATCATGTGATGCAATCAATACATACCTGCATCTGTGAAATTGATTTGCTTGATGCTGCCCACGCCTCCATCGCCTTGAATAAATGTGATGCTTGAGGTACCTCGGGCACTTGCTTTGGGAGAAGATTATGGCCGTCCTTCACAAATGCATTCCACACTCGCTGTGCCTCCAATGGAGTCTCTACTTCAAAATGATGCTTCCTGACACCATCTTATCTGATCTCAATATAATTTTTGTTTCAACGAGATGGTGTGTTTGGGTTTCTGAAAAGAAAATAAGGATGGTATTTATCATAAGCTTGGGAATACTCCACTTTTGTTTCAACAATCGAGAAAGATAGCCTTTGTTATCATCAAGCTTAAAAAAATAAACCGCCCACGACCATAACACGGTCAAAACTTCTAGAGGAAGATCTTAAGATCAGTCTCTTTGAAATTTTCCTAAATTAATCAATATTTAACCCACCTTCCAAGTTCTAATATATGTTTTTTCGGTCCTAATATATATTTTTTATACTTATTTATAAGGAGTCGATAAGAGGGAATCAATTTGTGTCAAGAGAGGAAATTGGACTCCAAAATGAATTAGAAAATTAAATAGGTGCCAACCTAAAATTTTATTGTTAAAAATTAGATGTGAGTTTTGTATAATTATATTTATATATATATGACCATTTATTTCATTGTTAGGATAATCTTCAATTTATTTTCAAGATGAATGAATCTTCATATACTATAAAAGGATAAATATTACACTTATGATTGTGTACATAATATTACTTTCCCCCTTTAATTTGCAGGGGTTATAGTAAGACCAAACATGCTTCTAAATTTTCAAAGTTCTCTCTTCTAAGTGTTTTTAAGGATGTTATCTAGCCACTACATAGTTGGACAATGCATGAACTCAATTCTTCCATCTTTCATATGAACATTAGAATAAAGTTTAATTTCGTGTTGATGTGCTTGGTTCGATCCTAAAATATTGGAGTTCTTGCCATTTGGATTGCATAAGTGTTATAAACCATGAGTTGTGTTGATGAAACCTATTTTTCCTCCAATGAGGAAAGACTAAATAGGTCTGCATATTCCTCTCTAGAACATGCGTTCAAGTCCAAAATGTCATTTGGTAGAGGAAGAGGAAGGTATGGTTTTCATAGAGAAATAAGTAGAATCAAAACTTTAAACGACTGTGGAAGACCATTTACCAAAAAAATTCTTCATCCAACCCAAGAGGAAGAGGCATCAATCCAAACTATAGTCATGGTAAGAGATTTGACAAGTCCTAAGTCCAATGTACCTACTGCAAGAAATTTGGGCACTATATGCAAATGAACGTAGCAAAAAAGACTTCGATTTTAACAGAAAACAATAATTTATCAAGAAAAAAAACTGCATGAGAGCATTAACCATGGTTTAATGTTCATAACATGTCATGTTGCTCGAGAGAATACTAGATATGTATGGTTTTTGGATAGTGGTTGTAGTACCCATATGTATCACTGGTTCAATAGAAATGTTTGCAAACATAGATGATTGAGTAAGATCAGAGGTAAAAGTAGGTAATGATAATATAGTTATAGTTATGGGCAAGGGAACAATAAACTTTAAAATGAAAAATGGTGAGAAGAAACATGTACTTGAATATTTTTTTGTCTTAGGTTTGACGGGAAACCTCATGCGAATTGGAAAACTTGTATAAAAGAGTTACATGGTCTATTGTGAGAAAAATGCATGTTTAATTATGGATAAAACACCAAGCAAAAAAATAATGTCCAATGTAAAAATATCTAAAAGTGGAATGTTTCCTTTGAAAATTCAAGATGACTTCTTAGTAGAATATTCTCAAGTACTTGTTTTAGCAAGTAATCAGAATGAAACATCTATTTTAGTTCCAAATTCCATGCGAAAATTCCCTTTGATGTCTTTAGTAGTCATTTTAGTGACATCTCAATCTAGTGCATAGTTCACCCATTTAAAAAGAGATGTTGGAGTGATTCCTTCAACCAAAAGTGAAAAATTTTAAGGGAAAATTCTCAAATAATCACTAAAGAATGTTTCAAAATGCATTCAAGTTTTCAATGAAGGACCAAACTTGGCTTTGAAAATTATGATTTGGTCAAACAAGTTTTGGTGGCCTCAATTTGTTATTTATTAAAAATATGGTAAATGGATTTACATTCATAGAACAACTAGGCAACGCCTATGTAAGATGTATTTTAGCATAGAAACATGGATAATATTTTCTAGTTACAAATTCATATAGAGAAATATCTCCTCTTTAGCTAATTCATTCATACTCATGTGGTAGTATGTAAACACCATCAATAGGTAATAGTCTATATTTTCTAACTTTTATTGACGATTTTAGCAAGAAGACTTGGATATAATTATTGAAGCACAAATCAAATATTTTTGGTGTTTTAAGGCCATGTTTGAGAAGTAGAGTGGATATTTTATCAAGGTTTTGATATCCAATAGAGGAGGAGAATACATATCAAATGATTTTAAAATTTGTACAAATATCATGGTATAAAGAAGTAGTTTGTTGACAATTTTGCACTCGTGCAAAATGGGAAACTCGAAACTTCATTCCAGATGGAGAGAATTTATGTGATGAACCTAACTAAGAGAAAAGGGATAGGTGAAATGTCACTTCACCAGTTTCAGAATTCCCATCTCCGGCTTAGCTAGTCTTTCCAAAACATCTATCTCCCACAGGAAATAGTGCACGATCTTGACACAAATGGGAAAGCTAGGTAAAGAGAAGAGGGGAAACCCAAAGCTTCGTAAATGGAAAACCCACTTCATGATGTTTTCAATTATGGTTGTATATTATTTTATGAAACACATATTTACAGCTATGTGTGTTGTTGTAGAATGCAACACCTCACATATGTTGTCACTCCATGTTCATCTTCAGCAAGGAAACGCAGACACCCCAAAGGAACAATGCATAACTTTGATAAAGGAAGGAATCATAACACATGTGGGATGTTCCATCCCATAATAGAAAACAAAGTTGTTTTTTGCAGTTGGAAAAGGTACATTATCAGTTACAGGTACATTAATTATTGTTATTTCTTTATGTTTGAATGAGATTAATTATGTTTTGAGTTGTTTAGTTCATTCCACAATTATCATTTACAATAATCAAATACAAAAGGAAATAGACAACTCAATTATAGAATTTAATTTCATTTATTCATAAAGAGATACAAATTTAGTGTTCCCACACAAGCCATGGGATGTAACTTATGACTATTGAAGTACAAGATGCATGTACACAAAGCTAACAAAAAAAGAATATAGAGAAAACCCATCATTACGTTTGGATCTTCTCTTGGTCTTCATCCAGTTCTAGCTCCTTCATCTTCATTTTTGCATCATCCAATTCCATCAATGTACCTGAAATAGAAAGAGAAGGTTTTTGATTATTGAGATCAAGGTTTTAATCTATATTCTTGTGCTATAGTTTTATGTAAATGAATCATTTGAATTCAATAGGCATAAGGTACATCAAAACTAATACAAATTGAGAAAGTACTATCTTGCAGAAGCACATGTGATTCTCAGAATCTTGACAGATAAAAGAAGGAAAAGAAAGTCACTATGAAATACAAGAGAGGGCGAAGGCCTATTTTATTTTCTAATTGTTTTTCTTGAGTGTGCAGGTACATGTGGAAGATGAAAAGAAGTACAAACTATTGTATTCAAAAGAACAAAAATAGCATTCAATCATTGGATGACACATTTTGAACAGTCAAAATCAAGACTAAAGCTACATAGTAATGAACCAATCAAGCACAGTTACAGTCTATGATAAGGGTAGAAAGAGTTTCAGTTCAGATTGAAGGGGCATCATGGTAAAAATGGATTAAAGCTACAAAACAATAATATAATTATCTATACATAATGCTACTTAGCACAAGTAAGGATTCATCAAAAGTAAAGTATGCACTACTGCAAGTGCATCTCAATGAAATATTCAATCAAGAAAGTTATAGCGATTGGATGCTTCATCAAGTAATGGAAAGAGAAGTATTAACCATTCAGGAACCAATGATAAAATAGACTAAAACTTTCATTTCAAAAGTTGCTTCAGTTGCCAATGCAAGTGCAAATTACAAATATTTATGGAGTACATCAATCAAATGAAACAAAAATCAAAAAAATCTTTATAAAAAAATCTCAAGAACTTCACATAAATCTATAGAGTTGAAATTAATTCTAGATGAATATGAGAAGCAAGTGTCTTCATGACAATGTAAATTAATGAAGCAGTACGCCAAGCTTCCAAGAACATATTCCAGAGCTTACTTTGAAGGAAAAGTATATCACTGTTAAAGTGATTTAAGTTCTGCAAGATACATCTCAAGTACAAAAGAATCAAGAAGACCATCAGGTACAAAATATCATCATTCAAAGAAAAGTATAAAACTGAATACAAATAATCAAGTACAACTTTCAGCTTCTTAATGTTAAGTACAAACTTGAGAAATATTTCATATTGATGAAGAGATAGAAACAGATACAACTTAAAGGAACTCATGACATCATCATTTAACTTGCAATGTTGATCAAGAGGATCAACACTTTCATAAGAAAGAGACATACATCAAGAGATAAATCATTAAAATAAGGTACAAAGTTTTTCAAGTTTTGCATAGAAAGACAAATTTCAGAAAGCATATCATCTTGTAAGTACTAGAATTGAATGAAATAGATTTTAGACAATGTATGGAACAAGAAAAGTAAATGCACCTATACATAAATATTAGAAAGGAAAGCTACACCTTATGTTGTAATATGCCAGAGTGAACACAAAAGTTATAATAGGACATGAGCCAAGTAAAGAGATGAAACTCAGGTATCTCCAAACATATTTACAGAGAAGAAATATTTCTTTTCAAGTGTTATAGAAACAAGTACAAAACTCTGCAAATGAATCTAAATCTCAACACGATCTAATAGGAAAATGAAGAGCAAAAAGTGTTGCTTCAAACACAGAAATTCTAGCAAGGAGTTGGATCTATGAATGAGACCAACCCAGTTTAAATAAATGTAAGAGTCATGAATAGTTAGTGAAAAATCATATTTGTAGCAAAATAGTAGCAACGAAACCACTTTGAGCCAAAATAATAATGAATGCAAATACCCAGGATAAATATGACATTTTGATCAAAAAAAATTCTACATTGAACTACCATAGCTTCAACATGACCAACAAAATGGAGAAACCGTCATGCTAAGAGCAGCGAAAAAGAGCTTCGAGATTCAACTTTGACGGACATACGTGAACAAAGAGAACCATCCAGATAGCATTTTAAAAGGCATGAACAGATGTAAAATATCCAAAGATTCAACGAGCTTCAGTATGAAGAGAAAGCTTATAAGAGAAAAAATGACCAGGGTACGACACAACCTTCATTTTCAAAAGTATTCATGAAAATCCCTCATTTTCAAAATTACCCATGGAAGTTTTTATGAATTTACATAGTAGAATCTTACCAGTTTCATAATGAAATTTGAAGAAACCCCTAAAAATGAGTGCAAGGTCTGAAATAATAAATGCCCAGAACCAGTTTCAAGATCAATAGTTCCATGAAATCATAGGTAAAGTGAAGAAAGCAAAGTATCAGTATGGTAAAACAAAAGACCAAAAATATCATTCACAGAATGATCAATGACAACATCTTTACAACATCTTTACCTTCTTTTCATCAAACGGTGGCCATTGCAAGTTTCCACGGGATTTATGTTATGGTAATAGCCATGTAAAATTCAGATTTTGTAAAGCATCGAGTTATACTAGATGGCCATGCCAACCAGAATGAAGAAATGGCCACAAATCACCTTCAGGAAAGGTTGGAAATGCTTGAGAATTCTCAACAATGGCGTCCTGGAACAATTTTTCTAGGGCTTCGCCAAACACTAAGGCTTCCGAGTGAAAATGACGAAATTATAGGTTTGGTGAGATTTTTGTCCACCTAACTCACCTAGGGTTAAGATCGACAGTCATGAATCAAAAGTACAGATCAAACAATGCACAACAAAAACTGCTAACTTAACCATGGAGTTAGTTAACTCTACCATAGTCAGAATGAGGTACATAATTCAATGATGGGTGGATCATCAAGTATAGAGATCAATGATCATCATACAAACCACCTATAAACCAATGAATTAGCCTAACCCAACCAGGGTTAATGAAAGTACAAACATGTCACCAATACAATGAAAAGCTAATTACCTTGGGTTAGAGTTCACCAACACAATGATAAGGTTCTATCCATCATCGAAGGGGGTTGAATCTTCCAAAATACATCAATATGCCAAAGACATAATCATTTAATAAAATCATGCTTGAAACCATAGTCCACAGACTATATCGTTGTGCCACAATCAGAAAAGGACCGAGTCATCATCGCCAGACAGAGCTACATGTTTAGGTGGTCAAATAGTCAAAGCTGAGTCATCATTGCCATGAAAGAATCAGGCCACATCAACAGAGGAGGTGGTGACTAGTCAAAGGGGACCGAACACATAGTATATACCATGGGCGGTCAAATAATTATCACCTTTTGACCTTAGGCTAAGGTCTAAATCAAAAAGTGCTATGTTTAAATCAAAGGAGAGGGAAAATAAATATATGATTATATATGCCCATGCCCAAGTAAAAAGAGGGGTAATAATTACCTTAAAAATTACAAACTTACTTAATTTTGCCAAATACCTTGTACTTCTCAAGGAAGGCAGATAAAAGGAGATTATGGCAAGGAGATTATTGTTTTTGCATGTACAAACAGGTGGTCCCCACAAGGTGAAACATGCATTTATCTTGCTAAGTAAATGAAATCAAAGGCATTATTTTTACATAGAATATATTTTTACATGTCATCACAAGAAGAAAAAACAGACAAGAAGATAGAAATACCCTGCTAGTAGATGAACAATTCAAGTGTCACATCAGAGCTACAGAATAGTTGCATGCACATTAGAAGACTTAATTACCAAGCAAAGGCTATTATTAGCTAAATTATTCACCCGAATTTATCAGATTTAGATAAGTCAAACTTCACTTAATTGTGGATGTATTTTTTGATTTAAAAGACTATTTTTGCATCATGTACAACATGTCTATTTTAGCCTTTTATTTATTCACAATGAAGTTTAATAATAGCATGCAAGTGTAGTTGGGACTTATTCTATTTTTAAAGAGTTGGGTGAATAATTTTTGCTATATATTGTGTGCATTGAAAAAGCACAAAGGGTAGAATTTTTACAGGACTTTTGGACTGAGTGTTGAAGCAATTTTGCCAATTTTGCCCTTGAATGAGAACCAGTTATTACTTTTCCAATTACTTGTAGTGGTGTGTATATTTTATTAAATCTTGTGAATGTTAATTTCTTGAATTAATTAGCTTACCTTGCTGCAAATTTGGTGTTCTTGCATAGTCTTAATGTGCATGTTAGTTGTTGTGTTGTTGGGATTTATCCCTCAACACATAAGTGTTTACCTTAGGATCAATTTGAAACCCATTGGATCATGCTTCATTAATATTTTATCGGTATATTGTGTGTGTTTCTTAGTCAAATCCCTCATCAATTTTGGTGTATCACCTCATTTAAATTTTAGTTAAAGCTATATTTTACCCTTAAAACCCAAAAAAAAAAGATTTAGGATACATAAATAAGGAACCGAACTTGTAATCCCAGAGACTCACACAATATAGGATACCCATACCCTAAGGTGTTTCCATTGTATTTAAAGAAGTGAGGGAAAAGTAAGCTTAGAATACTTGTTGTTATCCCTCAACCAGGGTGAACTTCTGAGAGATAACAGTTTTTGGCACGCCCAAAGGAGCACGAATCAGATTTATAGCAAATTTACAGAAGATTTGCAGCATATAAACAACACTTTTGGAGGGACAAAGCTGCAGAAAATCTATTGAAAATCAAATAAAATTATTTGGCGACTCTGTAAGGCTGATTTAGACTAGTTTTGTGGCATGTTCCATGCCTAAAGTGACTACAAGATCATCGGTAATAGGACTTTCTATTGATTTTATTTCCTTTCCTTTAAATTATCAAGAAGAAGAAGAGTTGGTAATACCCTTCCCTATAATAGGCCTAGTTTTGTCAACCCTCCTTCTCCTCAAGTCAATCTTGTTATTCATATCCCGGTTATTCCAATGGCTCATCAACCACCCATAAATTTTGTTCCCTTCACTAATGGCATCCCTTTAATAATTTAAGTTTATCATGATATACTTGTTGGTGCCTTAAAAGGTTTACCTACATTTACTGGTGAAAATCAAGTAACCAATATTGAGCATATTAAAGACATTGCATCCCTTTGTGCATTCCATAAAATAACTCATGAAGATGTATCCTTGAGACTCTTAGCTACTTCTTTTAAAGGAAAATCCTTGTAGTGGTATAGAACTTTATCAATAGGGACTATAGAAACTTAGGATGAATTGGGAAATCAGTTACTCAAATAGTTTCAAGATAATTTTGATCATTTGTCTCTTATAGAACAACTTTCCACAATTAAGTGTGTTCCCTATGAATTTATGGCTAGTTTTAATATTGAATTTTCCAAAACATGGGAAAGAATTCCAACCACTATTAAGCCTCAAGCTGATCATGTATTTTTATACTATCTTAGAGGATTAAATAGTGATATTACATCCATGATACTGGTCCATGGGAGGAACTACACTTCTAACAGCTTATGATATTGTTATTAGAGCTTAAACCCACCTTATGCAAACAAGGAAATTGGCTCCTAGGCCTTTTATGCCTATTACAACAGATTTAGCACCTATTCCAATGCCCATTACAATCATAGAATGTGGTGTTGTAGCACAGTCAAATGACATATACAAGACCTTACAAACAATGGGGAAGAAGCTAACATCAATTGAAAATAAATTGGCTCAGCCTAGCAGGACTTACCAAGCACCTTATCAGTAGAATAGGCAACCATACCAACAAAATTAGAACTATAGGAAGCCTTATCAACAAAGACAATTTGATCGCAAAGTTTCTAGTTCATCTAGTGCTTTTGTACCAATTAATATGGCCTCAGAAGAGTGGTGTCCACCTTTCCATTAGCATCATCTAGTTACTAATTTCCCAAATTCCTTTTGAATCTAATTCTTGCTTCCCAACCGTAATTTGAGACATTATTCATGCTTCAAATGGATATTGGAAATCATGATGCTTAGGTTCAAAAACCATGTGAATAGAACTTGGTTAGTTTTGGAGAAGAGGATTTTATTGCTGTTATAACTAGGTCTCAGAGAAGAACTTGAGATAAAGAAAAACAATAGAAAGGGCTTGTTTTACCTATAGTTACTAATAAATTAGCAAGTATAGGTCTAAAAATAGAAAACAGTCATGTTTTAGCTTCAAAAATAGCAAGCATTTAGCTCCTAAAGAGTAGTAAAAAAAATTGCAACCTGATCCCAGATGGTTATTCATACCCCATATTTCTAAAGTTGTAGAAGAATAGTCAATTTTTGCTAAATCTTACTCTAAAACTGTTGTAACTTCTTTTAATGTTGTTGAGGCTATGAAAAACCATAATATCAGTATTTCCTTATGGGATACATTAAGTATTCTAGGACAACAAGATTTACTTACTCATGAGCTTTCTAAATTGAATATTTCTTCAAAACCAATAGAGAAAGAACCTCAAAAATTTGATATGGTTCTCAGTACAGTTGATCAAGATCATATGAAAGAGGTTAAGTAGATGGTACAAAAAGTACTAAATTCACATGATATAAAAAACAACCAACCACCTTTTTATATTTCTCTTATTATTGGTGATCATTTAGTTCACAACTATATGGTTGATAGTGGTGCAAGCAACACAATCATGCCTAAAGCAATTACAAAAAAATTGGGCCTGCAGTATGAACCAATAGAAAAGAGTGTATTGCATCTTGACGAGACAACAACCAACACAATTGGTATCATCAAAAATTTGGAGGTAGCATTACATGTTTGTCCCAATGTTTCAATTTTAAAATATATAAGTGTTGTAGATCTACCTCCTTATTTTTCTCTTTTCTTGTTAAGATATTTTATAACAAAAATAAGATGTTACCTTTCTTAAGATTGGTCATTGTTGTTCTTCATTACATGGCATGGAACTAAAGTTATAGTGAATTTAGAACCTCTAGCTAGATTCCACATTGAACCTCATATTGCAAATGTTGCAACACATTATGTTGCCATATTTGATGTTACAATACATATTTTTGCATTAGATGGTGTCTCTAACTTGTTTATGGGTGAAAAAATTCAAGAACACGCTAATGATCCTTACAAGGAAGTGGAAGAAGGATTATTTTGTGTTTATTGCCTTCATGAGGAAGATACACCTATTCCTTTATTGTCCAAAGTAGAAAATACTAATGAAGGCATGTGGAAGCTTCATTTTGATGGTGCTAAGAACAAGAAAGGACAAGGTGTAGGTATGATGTTGAATTCCCCTTCAAATCAAAGGTATTTTTCAGCTCTAAGTCTGTAATTTTCATGTACTTGTAATGTAGTTGAATACGAAGCATTGATTCATGGTCTACAATGGGCCAAAAAGAGAGGAATCAACATGTTACAAGTATATGGTGATTCTGAATTAGTTATAAACCAAGTTAAGAACTATAATGTTTGTAAGAATTCATTGTTGAAATCTTACAAGCATAAAGTTTCAGAATTGATGGATGGTTTTCAAAATTTTAATATTGAACCAGTCCCAAGAGTTAAAAATAAATATGCAAACAGACTTGCAACAATTGGAACTAGCTTTGAAGTGCTAGAACATATTGAAAATGAAAAATACAACCCCATATAAAGTTGGTTATTAGACCTTCAGTTCCTGATAATGAAGAAAAATGACAAGTTTTTAAAGATGATGAACAAGTCTACAAATTTCTACAGCAAGAAACTAAATTTTATGTAGTTAATCAAGAAACATTACAACACCAATACAGTGACCAGATTGTACAACTGAAGACAAATAAATTTCCTCAAGGACTTGTCACTTTGGAGGACATATTCAGTTTAAATGATCAACTTAGAAATGACAAAGGAAATATCTCAACACATATTGATAACTATGAAGAGATTTTAGTTGATAATGGGAAGACATTACAAATTGGAAAGGTATGTTCCTTAGTAGAAAAAAGTCTTTTATTAGTATATGCAAAGAATTCATAGATGATTTTATTGGAAATATCAAGATCTTAAATGTTTTGATCCTAGTTTAGCACAACATACTATAGAATTACAACCAAACTCAAAACTTGTTTGGAAAAAACAGAGGCCTATTAATCCAAAGATATAGCCATTAATGAGAAAATAACTATCAAATTTAATTGAATATGGAATTATTTTTCCCATCAAGCACTCAAGTTGGGTTACCAACCTTATGCCTGTTTGAAAAAGAATAGAAAAATTTAGTTGTGTGTTGATTTTTGTGATCTTAATAGAGCATCTTTGAAGGATCATTACCCGCTACCCAACATGGATCAAATTTTAAGAATAGTTTCAGGTTTAGATAGGCTATCCCTATTAGATGGTTAGGGTAGATACAATCAAATTCTTGTGCGTAATGAAGATAGATAGAAAATAACCTTCACTACAAAATAGGGTACTTACGCTTATAAAAGAATGCCTTTTGGACTTTCTAATGTTAGTGCAACATTTTAGTGTGTAATGGACATGGATTTTCACAACCTCTTGAATAAATGCATATTGATTTATTTAGATGATGTTACTATATTTTCAAAGAATTTTGAAGATCATCTTATGCATTTAAGGTAGACTTTTGAACTTTACAAGTAGTTTGGAATCTCATTGAACCCCAAAAAGTCCATTTTTAGTGCATGAAGGTAAATTACTTGGACATGTTATTTCTAAGCAAGGCTTAGTTATTGATCCTTTCAAAATTGATGCAATATTGTAGTTGTCCCTACCTCATCATAAGAAGGCATTACAAATTTTTCTTGGAAAAATCATTTTTGTCAAAAGATTTGTTCCGGATTTTGTAGCCTTGGTCAAACCATTGACTTCCATGTTAAAGAAAGACATAAATTTATCTTGGACTAGAAAAGGAAGAAAATGATTTGAAGCTATCAAATCAGCTATTTCACAAGCTCCTACATTGGAAAATCCCAATTTTGATAAGGACTTCACAATGTATGCACTTGTAGAAGTTGAAACCATTTCAACCATATTAACTCAAGGTTAATGATGAGAATATAGAACAACCCATTGATTTATTTGGGCAAAGTTTACATGACTACAAGACAAGGTACACTTTTCTTGAAAAACATGTACTTGCAGTAGTTAGAGGATTGAAAATTTTCAAGTACATGCTTTCAAATAACAAGATTCATGTTCTAGTCTCTCATCCAAGTGTTAAAGCATTCCTATTGAACAAAGAACTAAATGAGAAATGAGTAGGTTGGATTACAAAGTTTATGGAGTATGATATTGATACCGTGTTGCAAAAACATTATGAGGTAAGGGATTATGTGAACATTTGATTGATGATATGAAAAAACAATAGGCTGCAGATTCATTACAACATACTGCAATTTCATACCAACAACTTGAAATTTTAGTACAACCTCAAAATCAATAAGTTGCACTCAATCTAGCGGTTCCATGATCAAGTTGGATGACTAATTTGATCAATTACTTGTAGCATGACACCTATCTGGAAGGTATGGACAAGAACAAAAAAGGTATTTCAAATTACAAGTTGTACCTTATGCATTTATTGTTGGTGTGTTGTTCAAGAAAGATATCAATGGAGTTTTGTTGCGTTGTGTTGATTTCGATAATGTGTAAAAATTACTCTCTGAATTTCATGAAGGACCTATAGGAGGTCATTTCTCAGTGCATTCTACAACTCTTAAAATTATGAAAGCTAGTTATTATTGGCCTTGCAATTTAGTGCCACCATAAATTTAAATAAAATGTAATTATAAAAAGGGGAGGGAGAAAGATTTGGGGAAGAAATTTAATATGAGTGGTTGAAAAAGTTGAGGGGATTAATGGAGTGGCGGTGGGCATTATTGGAGGCAGGAGAGTTGGTGGAGATTGTTGATGAAGGAGGTTGTGTGTTGGATGATTGTAGTGGGTTGAGTGTGGCAGGTTTTTCCAGGAGGGAGGCGTGTGGAAGAGCATGGACACCCATCAAATCATAACAGATAAATAGATCTGTAAATATTTTGTTGACATAATCTCTGAGCGGAATAATGGAGTTTGCAGTTGAGAGAGCTTGAATGTATAGGTGGCAGGTGGTACGACATTTGGCTTCAATACATCACTACCTTTGGAATGTCAGCCATGGACATTACTAAACTACATTCTACCCAAAGTTTAGACACAAACGTTATTATGTCATTCACTGCCGATCTATGTCAGGTATTTGAGCTGCTTAGAGATATCTTTGCGTTAGCTGAAGCAAAACAAGAACTAATCAGGCTTAAATATGTTCTAGAGGAAGATTGGTTAGAGGTCCAATCAATCTTGAAAGATGTTCATGGAAAAGTACTTATGCACGAGAAGAAAGTAGAGGCTGTAGAGAAGGAGGGTGTGGATGATGTGACATTGCATGCCTTACGCACAGAATTGGAAAAGGAGCCCTGTAATTTTGCAAATTACCACAGTCTGCTGCTGAAAGCCTTTCAATGGTAGAGAGAAATCTCATCAATAGCACTGAGGCATGGAAGAGTTTAGAGGATCATGTCGTAGATATCCAGAAGACACATTTGTGACACTTAATGAAGGATGAAGCTTGTTGTGAATCAATGACTGTAGAATATGATGGATTTACATTGGATTACTCACGACAAAGGGAAACTCAAGAGACATTGGAGAAGCTTTTAAGCTTTCCAAGGTAGCACATCTGAAGGAGAAGATTTACAGAATGTACAATGGAGAGCATATAATGAGTACAGAGAATATTGTTGTGCTCCATGTTGCTCTAAGAGCTGCCAAGGATACGGTCATCAACTGTGATGGGAAGAATGTAGTGGATGATGTCTGGAATGTTCTTGACAAAATTAATGAATTTTCTGAGAGGGTCCGGAGTGGTGATTGGGTAGGTGAAACAGGGAAGCTGCTCAAAGATGTTGTATCAATAGGCATTGGTGGAAGCTTCCTAGGTCCACTCTTTGTGCACACTACGCTTCAAACAGATCCAAAGGCAGCAAAGCATGCAAAAGGTCGTCAGTTGTGATTTCTGGAAAACGTGGATCAAATTGATGTAGCTCGGAGTATTAATGGTTTAAACCTGGAAACTACATTAGTTGTTGTGGTATCAAAGACAATTACAATAGTAGTCACAATGCTAAATGCTCGGACATTAAGGACATGGGTTGTATCCACCCTTGGGACTGATGCTGTTGCAAAGCACATGGTGGCAGTTAGCAAAAATCTCAAGCTTGTTAAAGATTTTGGAATAGACCCCCAGAATGCTTTTACATTTTGGGATTGGGTTGGTGGTTGCTACAGTGTGTGTAGTGTTGTGGGTGTATTCCCCTTATCACTTTGGTATGGCTTCCCTATTGTTAGCAAGTCACCGTGATGGAGTTTGGGTTGTTGATGCTCGTGAGTCGTTCGACAAAATGCCTAATTAAGATGTAGAACCAAATCCCTCATTTTCAGTCAACTTCGTTCCTCCAAGCATGGTTCACCTCCCCTCATCTTTCATAACTCTCATATTTTATTTTTTTGTTTGCAACTTAATATAATTTTAAAATATTAGGATTATAATACAGTTAATTGTTTATTTCAACTCGTTGCAAAATAATGAAATGTCGTGTCGTAACTCACGAAGTCAAAATAACTCGTTGCATTAAAACATGAACTTCCACCCTCATTCTGAGGTGATTTAGAAAACTTCCTACCCATCTAGATCGCTACAATATTGGTTTATCGACAAGACAAGATTGACTTCCCAGTAATAATGTTGACCTTCTCCCTATTTAAATAGTTAATTTTTGTATTTTTCGAGACTCATTAAGTACCCTTCATAACTCTGAAAACGAGATGTTAAGCTTCATTCGTGTACCTTGGTATGCGAGGAGTCACCTTGACCTTTGGATTGACCCCGAATGAACATATGATATCTTTTGACGCTCTTATAGGAGCCCTGTTACACTGTTTTACAATAGTAGAAAGTTGTTAAATCTAGAAAGTTGGCTTTCATTTTGAACCACCATTTGAAACCTGGATAGAGAAATTATTTCCGTCTTCACAAACCTCTAGTGTTTATACTAGACAATTGCATGGAACCTTCAGTTTAGGGAAAAACACCTTTTTGGATATTTTGACGATGACATTTTGTAGGCCTCTGGTCGCAGTTTGACAAGGTCAAACTAGACCAATTAGGACCAGTGGCTTCAAAAACTTGTCGCCATTTGAAGACTGTTTTCTAGTTCTAAATTCCATCGACTCTATTGAATTCTCCATATATAGGGAAATTTGTAGGAAGTTTCTCGTTGCACGTTCATCCATCAAACATCAATTTTGGATGTGGTTTTTGAGCCCTCGAGCTAACTTTTGTTCATTTGCAATTGGGTCAACTACGACCAGTGGCCCCAAAAAACTAGCCGCCAAATGCAAACCATTCACTTTTTCCCAATTCCGTCAATTGCTATGAACTCTTGGTATATCTAGGGACACGTAGAAAGATAATCATGGTGTGCGTCCTCTTCGGAAGATAACTTTTGGAAGCAATTTCTTAGCCTCCGAGCCCGTTTTGAACGTTTTTGTAACTAGTAAGAAAATGTAAAAATAGAAAGTTGTGGGACCTCGTCAGTTGCCAAACCACCGTGGAAACTTTTAACACATGCAAATAACTATTTAAACTCTATAGTGTAACTTTTTGTGTGAAATAGAACTTTTGACAAATAGTGTTTTCTCTCTCTTCCCTTCTCTTTCTCTCTCCTGGGTTACAAAATGAAGTAAAATGAAATGTAATGAATACATGTCTCTAAACCTTTAATTTTGATTGCAAATTGTAATTATTATCATATGTAAATGGGAAACTGAAAAAAGATAATTATGTTAGATTAGGGTGGGTGCCATGCTAGCGAATTATCGTTGATATTATGCTCACATGGTTTTGCAGGATGAAAGATTGATGATTAAAAGGCAATGTGTAATTCATTTATTATCATTGTAATTTATATAGTTCATTTTTAAATGAATAAATGTATAATGTAGTCTCATGTTACAAAAGGTTATATTTGATAATTTGTTACTATGTATGAGATGCTGGTTTCAAGGACATCTAGGAAATGTGCATTTAATCATAGTTCAATTTTGATTTATAGTACACATGGTAAAAAGGTTTGATATTTATATAAGGTAAATGAATTTGAAGTAATATCTTGTAGTGCATATTTAGTGTTCAATAAATGATTAATGAGTCATCTTGTGCATTCATATTTTGTAAATGTAATAAAGAGAATTAAATCAAAACACTCTACCCTTGTTCAATATCAGAGCATAACTTGTTTTCATGTGTGTTACTTTTTACCCTAGAAGACATTGAAAACCATAGAATGAAATTAAACTCTGCACTCGATGGAACCTCTTAGCTTGAGTTAATAGGAACCCGAGAATGGGCTTATCATCTTAGTCGGTATGTTTAGTGACATTTTTAAACCTGTCTGATAGGAGCGACACAATCAAACTTCACTTGGAGTATGTAGAGCTTACTCCTCCTTCGTAGCCTAGTGGACTACCTTGTCATCCGAAGATAGATTTAAAATTAAAGTTCTTCATAGAGTGAAATCCCTGTTGGATCTAGACGACATAGATGGAGTTGTGACTTAGTTGTTCTAGGTCTTAAACTCTTGTTATTGAACTCCTTAACTCGCTTAGCTAAATGTGTTACCTTGGTGTCTCTCAACATTACACCTTGGTCCTTTCTGAAGGTGGTTTAGCATAGATTTTTCCTCTCGCTTAAAACTCATATATAGTAGAGGGGTAGACCCTTAGGTGAAGTTGGGAATTGATCTAAACCTCAGTTGATTTGGATGTTAACTTAGGGTTTGTGTGTAGCTTCAAGTCTCTTAATCATATATGTCTTCAAGAGGTTAGACAAACATTTCGTAACTCCCTTTACAAGACAATGCTAAAAATAATATCCTAACGTGATGTAGAAAATAAAGTATATAAGAGTAAAAATGAGATTGAGGTTTGGAATAATGCCACTCTCGGAGACCTTATATCTCAATTGAATATTTCTTTTGTTTCAAGGAATATGAATTGCCTTGGTGTGAACAACCTTCGAGAAAACAAAATACATATATAAATCAAAATGGAATTCCACAAGTCATTAAATTAGAATAGGTATGGTAGGGAAATAACTAACCCGTGATCGAGGAATGTTTTCGGTAAAAAAGCTATCTCGCATCTAAATCTCTGTTAAAACCTAATATTGCTATATGGACACCAAGTCACATCCACTTGAGTTGTAAGAGTAAAAAGGTAGACATCGAATATATGTATGAGAAGAATATTCTTAACATAAGGACAAGATAATTAAGTATTTTATACGCATTTGAATTATGTCAATTAAGTATGCAAGTTATGGAAAATTTTGTAAAGAATAAGAAGCCAACTTAAAAGGGTCGAACGGTAATTTAACCGCAGAATGAACTTAGAAATCTGTAGGTGGCCAATCGAGAAATTTATCCTTGTGCAATAATGTTCTTGGAGTGTTAATCATAACTAAAATACAATTAAAGAAATGTTGTGTTGTGGGTTCGCCTTTCCTGAAGTCATTTTTCTTGTGGTTGGGTCATTACTAGTAACCATTCATTGGGAAAAGTGTGGCATCAGCATGCCTATGTTGTTTTCATGTGTTTATGTGAGTCGATGAATTATGTATTTCTCGTATGTGATTCAAGTTTCTATACTTGGAACCCTTGTTGTGTTGTGTGTAGTGAGCAATGTAAGTCAAAAAAATTATCCTGATATTTTACGGTTGTAATTGTGTGTGTAAAATGTGGGCACTACAAGCATATTTAAGGATTGTTTCAAATGGATTAAAAAGTGCAAAAAGTGTGCATTCTTTGTTGGAAAATAAAGAATAGATTTGTTTCCCTTGCAATCTATTTCAGTGGATCATTCATTCATGTTGTGGGATATTGACTTCATTGACATGATAAAGCCTCCTTCATCTCAAGGACACAAGTGGATCTTTATTGCCACATATTATTTCACTCAATGGATGAAGCAGTAGCCTTGAAAGAAACTAATGAGACTTCAATCTTATCATTTTATGAAGGTATAGTTTACAAATTTGTTGTTCTAGCCACGCTTATTTTATATATTACCTTAGCTTTGCTTGGTGCAAAAGTAACAGATTGGGTTATTTAGCATGGAATTTATCTTAGTACTTCATCCAACTATTACCCCCAAGGTAATGGATTAGCTGAAAGTAATAATAAAAACCTGTTGAAGATCATCAGAAGAACACTCAAGGATAACAAAAGATCTTGGTATTTGATGTTAAATTCAACACTTTGGGTTGATAGAGTGACTCCTAAAAGATCAATTGGAAATTCACCATAAATTTTTCCATTCCATATGTTCATTCCATAGAGTGACACCTCACATATGTTGCCATTCCATGTTCATCTTCAGCACGAAAATACAGAATCCCGAAGGACTAATGCATATCCTTGATGAATGCGGGAATCACAACACAGGTGGGATATTCCATTACATAACAACAAAGAGATTTGATGTTTGTAGTTGGAAAAGGTACATTATCAGTTACAGGTACATTAATTCTTGTTATTTACTTATGTTTGAATGAGATTAATTATGTTTTGAGTTGTTTAGTTCATTCCACAATTATCATTTACAGTAATCAAATGCAAAATGAAATAGACAACTCAATTGCAGAATTTAATTTCATTTATTCATAAAGAGATACAAATTCAGTGTTTCCCACACAAGTCATGGGATGTAACTTATGACTATTTAAGTAAAATATGCATGTACACAAAGCTAAAAGCAAAAGAATATAGATAAAACCCATCATTTCCTTTGGGTCTTCTCTTGGTCTTCATCCAGTTCTAGCTCCTTCATCTTCATCTTTTACATCATTTAATTCCATCAATGTACCTAAAATAGAAAGAGATGGTTGTTAATTATTGAGCTCAGGGTTTTAATCTGTATTCTTGTGCTATCAGTTTCATGCAACTGAATCATTAGAATTCAACAGGCATTAGGTAAATCAAAACTAATATAGAATTGTGAAAGTACTATATTGCAGAAGTACATGTGATTCTAAGAATCATGATAGACAAAAGAAGGAAAAGAAAGTCACTATGAAATACAAGATAGGCTGAAGGCCTATTTATTTTCTAAATGTTTGTCTTGAATGTGCAGTTACATGTGACAGATGAAAAGAAGTAAAAATTTTGTATTTAAACGAACAGAAACATCTTTCAATTATTGTATGACACATTTTAAACAATCAAAATCAAGGCGATAAAATACATATTAATGAACCAATCAAGCACAGTGATACTTTATGATAAGGGTAAAAAGAGTTTCAGTTCAGATTGAAGGGGCATCATGGTAGAAATGGAGTAAAGCTACAAAACAATAATATAATTGTCTATGCAGAATGCTACTTAGCACAATTAAGGATTCATCAAAGGTCGGTATGCACTACTGCAAGTGCATCTCCATGAAATAATCAATCAATAAAGTTACAGGGCTTGGATGCTTCATCAAGTAACAGAAAGAGAAGTATTAACCATCTAGGAACCAATAATAAAAAAGACTACAACTTTCATTTCCAAAGGTTCTTGAGTTGCCCATGCAAGTGCAAATTACAAATATCAATGGAGTACATCAATCAAGTGAAGCAAAAATAAAAAATAGTTTTATCAAGTAATCTCAAGAACTTCAGATAAATCTATAGAGTTGAAACTAATTCTATATGAATATGATAAGCAAGTGTTTTCATGACAATGTAAAATAATGAAGCAGTATGCCAAACATCCAAGAACATATTCCAGAGTTTAATTTGAAGGACAAGCATGTCACCATTAAAGTGATTTAAGTTCTAGAATATACAACTCAATTAAAACATAATCAAGAAGACCATTGGATACAGAATATCATCATTCAAAGAAAAGTACAAAACTGAATATAAAGAATCTAGTATAGTTTTTAGCTTCTTAATCTTAAGTACAAAATTGAGAAATATTTCATATTGATCAAGAGATAGAAATAGATACAACTTAAAGGAACTCGTGACATCATCATTAATCTTGCAATGTTGATCACAAGGATCAAATATTTTAGAAGAAAGAGACTTACATCAAGAGATAAATCATTAAAATAAGGTACAATTTTTTACAAGTTTTGCATATAAAGATAGTTTTCAAAAATCAGGTCATCTTGCAAGTATTGGAATTAGATGAAACAAATTTCAAGCAATGTACAAAATAAGAAATATAAATTCACCTACACAAAAATCTTAGCAAGGAAAGCTACAACTTATACCATAACATGTCAGAGTGAAGATAGAAGCTATAATAGGTCATGAGCCAAGCAAAGAGATCAAACTCGGGTATCTCCCAAACTTCTTTACAGAGAAGAAAAAATTCTTTCCAAGTGCTACAGAAACATGTACAAAACTCTACAAATGAATCAAATTCTCAAAAATCTCAGCATGATCTAATAGGAAAACAAAGAGCAAAAGCGTTGCTTCAAAGAAAAAAATCCCAGCAAGGATTTGGAGCTACAAATGAGACCAACCCTATTGGATATATTTTTTGCACAACTAAAAAACCTAGGGAGTCATTAGATAAATCTCCCTCATTTACCGATGAGGAAAATATTAGCGGTGAATATTCATAGTTTGGTGATGAGTGACTTGATTGGAAATGGTGACTACCTTGGTTCACTCAAGACTTCTCTCCTTCCTCTGGTGGCATTCTCTTGGCATCAATACAAGCTCCCATTGGGGATTGCTCTTTGACAAACTCTTACACACCTTAACCAACACCTAATCACACCAAATGCTAAACTGACTTCCCTAACCTGCTCACACTCACACACACTCTAGGAACCCTTATTCAAGATAGGGAAAGTCCATCCCAACCTTCAAAAATAGTAAGGCACCATCTGGAACAAGACTGCCCCTTGAAGGCTTGGGAGGTTTGTTTGTAGCCCTGAAAACTTGAAAATTCAATGCTACCTGTTGCTACACTCCCAACCAGAGAGGAAACCTTATGGTTTTGGGTACCCATTTGGGTTATACTGACCATGCTTCAAAATTGATAGGAGTTCTTTTGGAACGTTTACCCCTATTTGGCTGTCCTAAGGGGAATTCGTTGTTTTTTTTTTCAAGCCTAGATAGGTCAAAAACTTGAAAACTCACTCCACTCACTCTAAAATTCTGGAAACTTCATCCAACAGGGCAGGGGAGGTGTTTGAAACTTGCTCATACAGTTGGTGGGACTTGACAAGTAACAAAAAATGAGAAAATTTGAGATTTTATAACTAAAATCCTGCAACACGGCCTGCACAAGGAGATTTCACGGTTGGAAGGGTTCTAGGTGGTTTCAAGACCTGAAACTACAGGGGTAGGGTCGTTTCCACATGAAAATGGTGTCATGTAATTTTTGGGATCCCTCTCAGCTCATGGCTCGAGATCTAGTGAGCCCTAAACCCACGTTTTTATACCCAAATTCGTATTGTATGCACGTGTGGAGGGGTTTCAAAGCCCAAAAAAATTGTAGGATCCTGCCTTGGCTCCTCCAACCTCTTGCTATCATCACAGTCAAGCTTGGTGGCTTTCCACGAGCTCTGTCAAATCTCAAGCCTCGGCCTGGAGAAAGGAAACAGTCTTTAATACAAAAACATGCAATTTTGTTAAAAACAATTCATTTTTCACTCTTTGAAACACAAAAATATTTTATTTTTCATCTCACTGCTTTTACATCTTCCTCCATGATTTTTTCTTCCTTCCCTTTGAATACCAAGTTATCCAAAATTCACCCCCCAGGGTAATTTGATAACATGCATCAGAATATTCAAGTCCCAGGCACATTGATTGATTCAGAGCAAACATCATGTTTCTGAGGTTCCCTCAGATATTTTTCTAACTCCCCTGGCCAAAGAAGGAAGGAGCAAGCTCTGAGAAAATGCAAAAAGGTTGCAGAAAGGCAAGTAGATTGATCTAGAAAAAATCGTGAAAATTGGCTAAGTCCTGCTCAAGGGAGCAATTGGGACATTTGGGACAAAAAAATGCGGATCGGCCGAAAAGCCTCCAGGCGGCCCACTAAGCATTTGGGACAATCGGGCCAGAAGTACGCGGCGGGCGCGAAAGGCCGATCCGGCCAAAAGAGGAAGAAAAATTGGCTAACTGCTGAGAGGGTCGCCTTTGGGACATCCGGGACATCTGGACGCGAACCGGCCGGTTCGCCGAAATCAGCACAAGCAGTCCGAAACAAAGTGGGACAAGTGGGCCAAAAAGACGCGAACCGGCCGAACCGGGCGAAATGGGAACAAGCAGTCCGAAGGCAACTGGGACATTTGGGACAAATGGACGCGAACCGGCCGGTTCGCCTGAAATCAGCACAAGGAGCACTGTGCCATCTGGGACAAAAAGACGCGAAGGACGCGAAAATCCGAAGGAGCCGAGAGCCAATCAAATCTTGCCACGTGTCCAATGCAAAGAGGGACAAGGAAGCCCATTTCGGGCGGATCGGAGGTTTTTGTCCCAAAAGGTTTGGGACATCCGGGACAAAAAGACGCAAAGGGCGCGAAAGAGCCGGCAGACCCGTCGACCAATCAAATCATGACATGTGTCACAGGAAGAAAAGTCAACGTTTGACCCGTGAAACTTCAAACGGCCATAACTTTTGACTCCCAAGCTCCGATTTTCACAAAATTGGACTTTCTAGAACGAGCACGACGTCCTCTACACCACAAAAATTGGATTTCTTATTTTTAATGAGGGTAGATATATTTAAATAAAAGAAACATATTCGGCTCCAGTCAGTCAATGCTCTTTCCCGTCAAATGACAGAAAACGCCTGCCAGGCCCAAAATAGCTGCCCGCACTCAGGAGGCCATAACTTTTGCATTTCTCAACGAAATCGCACAAAATTGGTACCATTGGAATCGTGGTTCCGAGCCCGATGCACAGCAATCAAGAAATTCCATATTTGATAAGAAATTGATTGATTTTTTTAAGAAAACGTGGCCGGGTTCAGAACAGTGTTTTATTTGGTAGCTGGGAGTGCAATTAAGAGGCATGGTCATCATTCTTTCTCTGCCGCAGCACATGGGACAGTATGGGGAGCCTTTTGCAAGTAATGTATAACCATTTCACTCAATTTAATGCCTCTTATAGGTGGTTGAAGGACAGATTTCGGGATTTCCATTTTCCCTTCTCTTTTCCTTCTCTTTTTCTATAAATTGGAGTGTTGGGCTCATTGTAAAGGGGGAGTTTTGGGTAACAAAGCTCTGTCAAAATTGCTTTGTGAAGCCGGTGTGTGTTGCAGCCCTTGTAGTGGACTCCTTGCATGGTGATCCGTGCCCTTATCTTGTAATAGATTGAACTCGTGCATATCATGAAGCAATAAAATATCGCCTTGTGGATATATCTTCCCATCTTTGTGTTTCCTTGCGTTCTTCTTGCCCCTTTAATCTTTCTACAAGTATATTGTGTCTATTTATTATGTTCTTGCAAGAATTCATTATCATTGTGTGCACTTGGAATATTGTTGTGAATGCATTTTCTTTGGATTATGGTGAACTGTCATCACCTCTTCTAGTGTGCACTTTTCCTCTCGTATTTCACACATTTGGAGATTACTCACACCTCTTTTTCTGGTGTATCACCGCTTTAGTGTAGGCTTTCATTTTATGCATTTTCTCTCCCTGGTCCCTTGGAATTTTAGATTAGAATAGTTAGCCTGCCTGCACTGGAGTAGATTGTGGCAGGTAGTTTAGGAGCAAGAACCAGCTTTCTCTGGAGGTCTATCTCAAGTAGCAAGTCCCACAACTTGGAGATAGTACCCATGTTATCCAATCACACTGGATGCTTAGAGTGATCAAACTAGAAATCTGATCAACATCCAGGGGTGCTGTGATTCGGTGATAACAATACCCTCCATGATTTCCTCAAACAAACCTCTAAATTCAAAATAGCCACTAGTTTTCACTATTTTTTCTCCATTTTCCCTACTTGGACTTGACTTTCTCAACTTAGAAAAGCTCCAAAAAACAAGGAGATAAACTTGCCCTCCTATTTTATTCCCCTCTATCCTAATGAAATCTCTATTTTAGCCTAAAACCAAATTGGGCCTTATTTAGCTCATGGAGCTGTTTTACATCCTCACCCCGTTTGATTCAAATAGAAAAGTGGAGGGAAATGAGGAAAACAACTTCCATCCCTCTTACATGACAAATTGAACAACAAAATAAAACAAAATAAAACATAGTTTATTTATTTTTAACTAATTAGGATGCTCCTGCATCATTCTACCCTGGAGAGAAAAGATGTTCTTCATGGCTGATTTGTCTTTTGCAGGTCTTCAATCTTGACTCCCAGCTTGATCAGGTCCCTTTCAGGTCATCCATGTTGCATCCTCAGCTGGAAAACCTCTCCACTTGATCAGATACTTGTAGTATTCTTTGTCCCTGGTCTTCTTGTCCAGCAGTTGCTCTATCTCCTTGGGTTTGGTTCTAGGCATTTGTGCCTGCCAATCTATTTTCTGCTGTCCTATTTCAGACTCCTCTTCCACTTCTTCTCCTCTATACTCATACAGGTCTGCAACATTGAAGATTGGAGAAATCCCAATGCCTTCAGGGAGTTTCAATTCATAAGCATTGTTGGAAAATTTTCTGAGTATTTTACAGGGACCAATCTTTTTGACCTTCAGCTTGTTATACTCTTTCCTGGGAAATCTCTCTTTCCTCAAGTGTGCAAGTACTTCATCACCAACCTCAAAACTGACTTCCTTCCTCCTCTGATCAGCTCTCTGCTTGTACTTGTTGGCATTTTCTTCAAGGTTCTTCTTTACCTGTTCATGGATATCCTGCATTGCCTTAGCAAATTCTTCTGCATCTGCACTCCTACCTTCCATTTTCCCCAAGTCTCTCAGCTCATATACACCCCTTGGGTGCTGCCCATACATGATTTGGAAAGGACTCATGCCTGTACTCCTGTTGGGTGAATCATTGTAAGAAAATTCAGCCTGTGCAAGTGCTAGATCCCACTGTTTTGGGTGCATGCTCACCAAGCTCCTCAGGATGTTTCCAAGGCTCCTGTTGACTACTTCAGTCTGTCCATCTATTTGTGGATGGTAGGCTGAACTGAAGCTCAGGTGAGTTCCCAACTTCTTCCAAAGTGTTCTCCAAAAATGTCCAACAAACTTTGTATCCCTGTCTGATACAATACTCCTTGGCAATCCATGCAGTCTCACTATCTCCTGAAAGAACAAATTAGCTATATGGGTAGCATCACTAGTTTTTGTGCATGGAATGAAGTGTGCCATCTTAGTAAACCTGTCAACAACTACAAATATGGAGTCATGTCCCTTCTGAGTCCTGGGCAATCCCAGTATAAAGTCCATGCTCAAACAATCCCATGGTCTGCTGGGAATAGGAAGTGGCTGATACAAACCAGCATTTTGGCTAGTTCCTTTACTGTATTGGCATATCCTACATCTCTCTACAAATTTCTTCACATCCTGACTCATTCTTGGCCAAAAATAGTGTGCACTCAACTGGGCTAATGTTTTGTTTTGACCAAAATGTCCCGATAAACTTCCACTATGTTTTTCTCGGATCAGGTTCTCCCTCATTGAACCTTTAGGAATGCATAACTGGCTGCCCTTGAACAACAGTCCTTCTTGCAGCATATAGTCCATCCATGGACTCCTATCCATCACTGTGGGTTGCTTACAAGCTTTGTAAGCCTCGCTGAAATCATCATCCTCTTCATATTGCTCTCTCAAGTTCTCAAAACCCATCACACTCACCTGCAGCTCTTGTACAACCAGCACTCTCCTGCTCAAAGCATCTGCCACTTTGTTGGCCTGTCCTTTCTTGTGTTTAATGCTGAAAGTATAGTTTTGCAAGTACTCCACCCATTTGACATGTCTTTGATTCAATTTAGGCTGATTACTAATAAACTGCAAGGCATAATTATCAGTAAACAACACAAATTCTTTAGGCAACAGGTAGTGTCTCCATTTTTTTAGTGCCTGAACTATTGCATAGAATTCTTGATCATAGGATGAATACTTCCTTTTTGCCTCACTGAGTTTTTCACTGAAGAAAGCAACTGGTTTGCCTTCTTGACTCAAAACTGCCCCAATTGCTAGGCCACTAGCATCACACTCCACCTGAAACAATTTGTTAAAATCAGGTAGAACTAAAATGGGCTCTTCTGTTACCTTCTTCTTCAGCAATTGGAATCCTCTCTCTGCTGCTTCAGTCCACTGAAAATGTTTCTTATCACCTTTTATAGTTTCTATCATGGGAGCTACAATACCACTGAAATTTCTGATAAATTTCCTATAAAAACTAGCTAACCCATGGAAACTTCTTACCTCAAACACACTCCTGGGTGTTGGCCACTCAAGGATGGCTTTGATCTTATCCTTATCCATTTTCAGTCCTTCCTTTGAAAGGACAAACCCCAAATACACCAGCTCGGTTTGTAGAAAACTGCACTTTTTCACATTGATCAGCAGTTTCTCTTCCTGTAACTTATTTAGTACCATTCTCAAATGCAATAAATGTTCTTCTCTACTCTGACTAAACACCAAAATGTCATCCAAATACACAATGAAAACTTACCCGTGAAACTTTTAAGCACCTCATTCATCAGTCTCATGAAGGTACTAGGAGCATTGGTCAAACCAAAGGGCATAACCAGCCACTCATACAAACCATCATTTGTCTTGAATGTTGTCTTCCATTCATCTCCCTCTCTGATTCTTATCTGATGGTATCCACTCTTCAAATCTATCTTAGAGAAGTAAACTGATCCACTCAAACAATCAAGTAAATCATCTATCCGGGGCAAAGGAAACCTATACCTTATGGTGATCTTGTTGATGGTTCTGGAGTCTGTACACATTCTCCATGTTCCATCTTTCTTAGGACTGAGCACCGTAGGTACAACACATGGACTCAAACTCTCCCTTATCAATCCTTTGTCCAACAACTCTTGAACTTGTTGCTTGATCTCTTCATTCTCCCTTGGTGTCATCCGGTAGGCTGCCTTGTTTGGAAAACTTGCTCCTGGGATCAGATCTATGTGATGGCTGATACTTCTCACAGGTGGCAGCTCATTTGGTAGCTCATCCACCACAATGTCTACATATTCATTCAGCATCTCCTGGACTTCAAGAGGTAAATCACTCAACTGAGTGTTAGTCACTACACTTTTCAATTTACCAATGACTGCAAAACTTACCTCTTCCTTCTTCATGCTTTGTAAAAATTCTTTGCCACTTACCATCATTACTTTTGAACTGGATTCAGCTGTATCATTCTCTTCCTTCAGAGGTATGAGTGTATGCTCTACTCCATCCTTCTTGAAGGTGTAAGTATTCTTCCTCCCATCGTGAATGGCTTTGTTGTCAAACTGCCAAGGTCTTCCTAGAAGGATATGGCAAACATCCATGGGCATGATGTCACACATGACCTGATCTTTATAAGCTCCAATCTGAAATTCTACCTTACATTGTTCATTTACCAACAACTGATGTCCTTTTTGCAGCCAAGACACTTTGTATGGAGTGGGGTGTGGCTCTCTTTTCAAGCCTAGCTTTTCTACCATCTCAACAGACACAAGGTTGTCTGTACTCCCACTATCAATCACCACCTTGCAGCACTTCCCTTTGCTCTTGCATCTGGTCCTAAACAAACTCTTTCTCTGAGGGGGTTCCATTGCCTCCTTGTTGGGTTTCAGCAGCACTCTCTTCATGAGAAGAGACTCACCATCTTCCGGGATGTTCTCTAGTTTAGGTGCTACATCTAGCTCTCCACCTTGCTCTTCATTTGAAGCAATATACATATTCTTCCCATGGCTGTTTTGAGGGTTCTCTGGACACTCATAGGATCTATGACCAGCATACTTGTTGCACCTGAAACACTTACCCAAAAATCTGCCCCTACCTCTTTGATAACCTTGATAGGGTCTCCCCCTTCCTCTTGAGACAGTGTTTTGTCTCCTGGTTATTTTCTCCTCTGCTTTTAGAGCAATCTGGTAGGCCTCCTCAATAGTCTTGGGAGTGAGAAGGCTGATCTCATCCTGGATGTTGAATCTCAGTCCATTGATGTATCTAGCTACTTTTTCCAAATCTTCTTCTATGTGACCTGATCTGATTGTTAGCCTGTAGAATTCTTCAGTATATTCTTTCACAGACAACTCCTTTTGCCTCAAATTTTGTAGCTTCTTAAACAAGTTTACCTCATAATCTCTGGGAATGAATTTTCCCTTCATCTTGGCTACCATTCTGTCCCAGCTCTTAATTTTTGCTTTGCCTTTCCTTTTCCTTTCTTCTTGCACTCCATCCCACCACAGGGCTGCATGCTTATGCAATCTGGTCATGGCAAATTTCACTTTTCTGTCATCTTCCACTATACCTTCAAAATCAAAGTACTTATCCAGTGCTTTGATCCAATCAATCAATTCTTCCACATTCAAGTTTCCTTCATACATGGGAACCTCCATCTTTGGTTTTGTGTTCACCTTCATGATGGCCCTAATCAATCTCTCTTCAGGTGTCTCTTCCTCCACCTCTGCAGTCAGCTCCTCCTCTGGTGGCTCTTGCTCACCGTCACTGACTTCTGCCATCTCTATTCCTCTTCTTTGTGCCTCTTCTAGGTCCCTCAACCTAGCTGTCAGGTTCCGGATGTCTTCAGCCAATGCTAATTGGGCTGCTTGGGCTACTTGAATTGCTCTCCTTGGTGGCATCTTGTTCTGTCTCTTCTTGTCCTTTCTTTTCTGCTCTGGATCTTTAGATTGTGCACAATCAACTCGCTCTGATACCACAAATGATGAGTGCCTTGATTGGAAATGGTGACTACCTTGGTTCACTCAAGACTTCTCTCCTTCCTCTGGTGGCATTCTCTTGGCATCAATACCAGCTCCTCGTTGGGGATTGCCCTTTGACAAACTCTTACACACCTTAACCAACACCTAATCACACCAAACACTAAACTGACTTCCCTAACCTACTCACACTCACACACACTCTAGGAACCCTTATTCAGGACAAGGAAAGTCCATCCCATCCTTCAAAATAGTAAGGCACCACCTGGGCCAAGACCGCCCTCAAGGCTTGGGAGGTTTGGTTTGTAGCCCTGAAAACTTGAAAATTCAATGCTACTGTTGCTACACTCTCAACCAGAGAGGAAACCTTATGGTTTTGGGTACCCATTTAGGTTATACTGACCATGCTTCAAAATTGATAAGAGTTCTTTTGGAACGTTTACCCCTATTTGGCTGTCCTAAGGGGAATTGTTTTTTTTTTTTCAAGCCTAGATAGGTCAAAAACTTGAAAACTCACTCCACTCACTCTAAAATTCTAGAAACTTCATCCAACAGTAAGGTGGGAGGTGTTTTAAACTTTCTCATACAAGTTGGTGGGACTTTGACAAGTAACAAAAATGAGAAAAATTGAGATTTTATAAATAAAATCCTGCAACACGGCCCGCACAAGGAGATTTCACGATTGGAAGGGTTCTAGGTGGTTTCAAGACCTGAAACTACAGGGGGTAGGTTTTCCACATGAAAATGGTGTCATGTAATTTTTGGGATCCTCTCTCAGCTCGTGGCTCGAGATCCAGTGAGCCCTAAACCCACGTTTTTATACCCAAATTCGCATTGTATGCACATGTGGAGGGGTTTCAAAGCCCAAAAAAACTTGTAGGATCTTGCCTTGGCTCCTCCAACCTCCTGTTATCATCACAGTCGAGCTTGGTGGCTTTCCACAAGCTCTGTCAAATCTCAAGCCTCGGCCCTAGAGAAAGGAAACATGTCTTTATTACAAAAACATGCAATTTTGTTAAAAACAATTCATTTTTCACTCTTCCAAACACAAAAACTGTTTTATTTTTCATCTCAGCCCCTTTTACATCTTCCTCCACGAATTTTTCTTCTTTCCCCTTCGAATACCCTCCATGATTTCCTCAAACAAACCTCTAAATTCAGAATAGCCACTAGTTTTTCACTATTTTTTCTCCATTTTCCCTACTTGGACTTGACTTTCTCAACTTAGCAAAGCTCCAAAAAACAAGGAGATAAACTTTCCCTCCTATTTTATTCACTTCTATCCTATTGAAAAAATCCCTAATTTAGCCCAAAAACCAAATCGGGCCTTATTTAGCTCATGGAGTTGTTTTACATCCTCACCCCGTTTGATTCAAATAGAAAAGTGGAGGGAAATGAGGAAAACAACCTTCATCCCTCTTACATGACAAATTGAACAACAAGATAAAACAAAATAAAACATAGCTTTTTTTTTTTTTTTTTTTTTTAACTAATTAGGATGCTCTTGCATCATTTGGCGAATAGTAGAATTTTGGGAATTTGATTTTGGCAAGTTTTACAAAGCAAAGGTAGTACCCAGGTTTTGCCCAAAATTACACAAACAATAATCTATCCCATGTGAATCACCAAGGAATTTCTAATCCCAATGTATATTTTTATATTAAATCACCACGTGATCACTGTAAATTCTATGCTATTCTAGCTTCTGTTGTAGTATGCCTTCCAGAAATAAAATTTAAATTTAAATATTTTCAATTGTCAATGGACGTTTAAATTTATCCACTAAATGAAATTTGTAAAGATTCTAAATTCTTTAAATTCTATTTATCAGAGAACCACATGGTAGGATTCTAGTCCTCCTCAAGGAAAAGGCATTCCCGGACTCTAAGCCTACAGAATGAACCGATTCAATAAATTTTTGGGTCACCGGTGTGGGCATTTAATGATTCGTGAACCTTCTAGATTTAGGCGAGACAAATTAAAATTTCAGGTTTGGTTTTATTTATTCATTATTGGTTATGGAATATATTTATTAATAAGTTATTATTGATTCAATGTATAAAAGGTAGAGGCATGTGCAATAGTGACGCCGAGTTTAAAAGCAAATTTTTTGACAAGATTTACATTTAATATTAACTATCATACCCCTATTCAGAGGACGATGTACGGTGTAAAGGTCTAATTGAAGAACTCGCTCAAAAATTATAAATTCAAGGCCCATGGTCATGTTTTGACACTTATTGTGTTTTTCAAAATCATGGGAGGAAAAATTTCATGCATCAAACCAGTATAGAGCAAAGAATACATGATGAGACATCAATATTTTTTTTTGATACAGACTCGGATGTGGTTATTGTTTGGAAATCCTTCACCTTCTTTGCTTCGAGTTCTCCTTCTGAGGGTACTTCCACCCCCCTCTCCTAAACTAGTCGATTTCTTCCCATGTTCCCCATCATTCTCCCAGAACATCTCCTATAGAGATCCAATCGGATTCCCTGTCTGATCAACTAATTCCCAAAGAATTTCTGGAACTCTCTATTCTTTATCCAAAATCCCCTGACCCAGAACCTATGGATTCTCCATATTGTGCTACAAACGATGTGGATAAGGAAATGGATGATAATGAACCCCTGGCGGCAACCCCTAAGATGGACAGTCAAGTCAAATTGGTGTCTTCCATCCTTGCGAAGCTGCAAAAGCTTTTGAAGTGCTTAAAACCTAGAAAGACTATATAGACAACACCAGAGCTATCATTGATAAATAATGTGTTAAGATACTAACCCTGGCTGAAACTCTAGTGGAAAAGATCGATATTGGTGCAACTAGGAAAGTGGTACAAGAACTAAAAAATCTATTATGATATGTAATATTTATGTTATATCTAGTTATATCTTTTTTGGTGTGCCTATGTATTGATATGTAATGTTTATGTTATATCTAGTCGGATGGGACTTTTTGTAAAAGGATGAGGGTCCTTTAAAAACCCCCACTTTACCCTATTCAAACAAATGTGTAGTGTTCTATTATATTTATAAAAAAATCAATAAACTTATACTTCTTGAATTATAGGTTTCAACAAATATATGAGGTGCAAGGATCAAATTTGAAGTTGTCAATGCCCTTCAAATGTATTTCAACTTGTCTAAGAAGGGTGTTTAAAAATTTACACTTCAAAAGAAATTTAAAATTTAAAATTTCATGTCAATATCGAAATGAGGTCACTTATGTTAATTTTCCATTAGAAGGGCCAACTAACAAATCACTTATCATATAAATATTAAATGGCATGTTAATTTATATAGATAATGAATTCATTTTAATCAATTAGCTATTAAATGAATAGTTATAACACAAAGTTCTTTCATACATGACCACTATGAAACATAGAGCTTGCAATAGGATAACGGAAATTTCAAAAGGAAATGGTATTGTCATCAAAGATCCTAAGGATATAAAGGTTGAAGCTCTCAGATTTTATGAAAATTTTCTCAAGGAGAATAGTGTAGATAATGAAGAGGTTGCCTCTTTTCTTTTAGAGGCCATTCCGAATGACAGAATAGATGAGCAAAGATTCAAAAGTATTTCTAAAATAGTCACTTTGGAGGAGCTACAAAAAGTTGTATTTTCTCTTGAAGGGGATAAGGCACCAAGTCCTGATGGATTTTCTGCTAATTTTTTTCAGAATTTTTGGGAAATATGCTCAGATGATTTATTAAGGGCAGTGAATGAGTTCTATAGAACAGGTGATCTCCTAAAAGAGATAAATAACACCCACATTGTGTTTTCTCCTAAAAAAATGGATGCTAAATATTTTAAGGACTTCCGCCCTATTAGTCTAGTTAATGTTATTTATAGAATCTTTACTAAGATTATTGCAACAAGACTCCGTCTATTCTTGATAATATAATTTCAAAGCAACAAAGTGGATTTATAAAAGGGAGGATAATTCAAGATGGGGTGATCATGGTGCATGAGATCATTCATTCAATGGATAATAACAAAAAAGCTAGTATGGTAATGAAACTTGATATGAACAAGGCTTTTGAAAAAGTCTCTTGACACTTTATTGACAATGTTCTGGCTAAATTTGGTTTTCATAATAAATTCAGAATAATTATTAAGGCTTGCATTTCTACAGCTAGATTTTCAGTGGTGGTTAATGGTGAGGTGGTGGGATTCTTTGCTGGCAATAGGGGATTAAGACAGGGAGATCTTATATCCCCTTTACTCTTCATTCTAATGGCTGATAGTCTTATCAGATCCATTACCAAAGATGTTAATGATAGGATTTTAAAAGGAATTAGGCCTACTTTTGCAAACCAAACAGTTTCACATCAATAATTTGTGGATGACACAATTTTACTTTTGATGGCCTCTATCCTTGAAGCTAAGGCTATCAAGTCTATTATGAAATTTTATGAGGTTGCCTCAGGGAAAGAGATAAATTTTGATAAGAGTTCCATCTTCTTATTTAATACTCTGTTGGAAAGAAAAAAGAATTACTCAAATTTGGGATGCAAAATCAATTCTCTACCCACAACATATCTGGGTCTTCCTCTTGGAACTAAAAAAATTCTACTACAGTTTGGAATGGTTTACTTGAAATATTTCAAAAGAAAATGGCTGGTTGGAAAGGGGCCATTCTATCCACTGCTAGAAAATGTCTTCTAATCAAAAGCACTTTGTAAAATTTACCTATTTGCATTATGTCTCTATACAACATTCTTGTTGTTTTAAGGGACAAAATTGAAAGGATTCATAAGCATTTTTTGTGGAAGGGAATGGAGGAAAGATTCAAATACCACTTGGTGGCATGGGATCAAGTATGTACACCTAAAAGAATAGGTGGGCTAGGAATAAATGATATCAAAAAAATGAATATGGCTTTAATTACAAAATTGGGTTGGAGAATGCTTAGAGGAGCAACCTTGGATTGATTTAATTAAGGCCAAATATCTAGCTTAGCAAAAAGTGACTTCTTTCCTTTATGATGATCATCTACCTCAAGGATCTATTTTTTGGAATAATTTGATTCAAACAAGGAATTTCATCAAACAAGGATGTAAATGGAAAGTGGGAAATGGCAGGGATATTCAATTCTGGAGTGATAACTGGACTAGATTTAGTTTAAATGATAAACTAGGTTCTGTCAAAGATATTTTAGCACACAAGTATGGAACTAAAGTCAAAGAATACATTGAAATGGAGGGTAATAGAAAAATATGGAAGCAAATTAAGGTGGAGATGAATGATCTAATTTTGATAATTCTCTCACTTCAAGAGCAGCTGGATAACATCCCTCTGAATCAAATTGATGTCAAGGATGAGCTTGTTTGGGATAACTCATGTGATGGATAATAGACTGTCAAATAAGGATAAAATTCCTTTTTTGAAAATATTCATTGTTATTTCAAATGAATCGAGATTGGATGCCTGAACTAACTCCCAAAGTAAATTTTTTTTTTTGCTTGTTCTCAGAGAAAGAATACTCATAAATGACAACTTAATCAAGAGAGGATTTATAATTCCAAACATGTGTTGCCTATGTAAAAAGAGGTTGAGGACATCAAGAACCTTCTTTTACATTGTGAGTTGTTTCAAAGATCTGGAGTTATGCTTTCTCAAAGTTCAATGTTTGTTGGACAGTGCCAAAGGAATTTCTTCAAACTTGGATACAATGGGATCCTCCTTATAATAATTGTATTGTTAGGAGATTATGGAAATTGGTTATGCCCCATATTATATGGAGGATTTGGAAAGACATAAATGACATAATATTCAGAAACAATAGATAGACATGAAAGACAAGCTTTAATAAAATTGGTAATGCAATTAAAGATAATATAGAAAGATTTAAACCACCCAAGAACAAGAAATATCCTAAAGATGAAGAGATTGTACTTTCAAATTAGAATATTGACATTGAAAATGTTAGAAATGGATAACTCCAACCATTGAAAGGTCTTCAATACATTGGATCCCTCCTCCTAATTCTTGGTATAAAATCAATTTTGATGGAGCCTCTAAGGGAAACCCAAGGGGCAGTTGTTGGTGGAGGAATAATTCGGGATCACAAAGGCTTTTAATTGATGCTTATATTAGCAGAATGGGAAATCAGACCAATCACTATGTTGAAGCTTTATCAGCTTTATGGGGACTAAGACTTGCTAAGGATTGCAACATTTAGAACATTATTGTTGAAGGTGATTCCTTGAATGTTATAAATCATCTTAATCAGATACATCCTCCAAGTTGGACTATTAAATATTTCATTCAAGAATCTATTAATATATGCCATACCTTCAATAATATTAAAATTGGCCATACATATAGAGAGGGAAATAGGGTGGCGGACACCTTAGCTAATTATGGTACCAATAATAACTTCATCACTTGGAATAATGAGAAAAACACCCCTATTGAAGTACAAAATTCTATTACCAAGGATAAATATGAGCATTTACATCTTATGTAGAATCACTAATGAGATTTCATGGGATTTATTGGAAATGAAAGTTAGCACATGTGAGAGGAGTACTTATATTTATAATCATCAAAATTCACATGCTCCACGGACTTGCAATTGGATGGTTAAAAACTAGTCTAGGAAAGACAAAAATAGCTTATTTATGGGTGGTTTCAAGCAGGAAAATCATAGAGGTAGGAAAATGGGGGAGCTTTATGTCAGTTAGAATCCAACTATGATCCTACATGGAAAGATAACGTTGAGATGTGGAATTATCTTCAGATGGGGGTGTCACCAGCTTTATCAAGAAAATCCAAGGTCATGACCAAAACATATCAGTGCATTTTTCTACAAATTGGAAAGAGTGGAAGGTTAAGTTTGGAGGAAAAAAGTGTTGAGGAATTATTGCCAAGGTTACGAGTATAGCATTGGATGGAACCAGGTTTTTAGCAAAAGGGTGGAAAAAATGTTGAAGCAAAGAAGTTTGTTGAAACAAGGGAGGAAATCCTCTTCATTATGGCTAGCATTAAGGTGAGTTCCATACTGGAACCCTTTGATGAAATTACTAGAATGATGGTTAGATTTATTTCCCTTGAAGGTCGTACATCATTGTCCCCACAAAACACTTAATCTTTCTAAATCATTTTAGGAGAAATATTTTGTATGCTTTTCTATACTATCTCCTAAATTCAATGGAGTGTTCCATTCTTGACTTTCAAAAGCATATCGGGCCATTCCCCTCCATCAGGGCTTATCTTCCTCCTTCACAAGCATTACCTCATCAAATTTCCTACCATTCCCGCTACCCCGGCACCCGCCCATTCCCATTCACAATATTCCCACTATTAACCCGACCACCATTCCCTAGTCATAGAAATGTCAAGACTAAAAACCCTTCATTCTCTAAAGTGACCCCATCTTCCTCTCGGTCGTGTCCTTAGGAGAAGCAAGGATATTTAAATAGCCCACAATTTATTACACATCAGTAATGCAAGGAAAGACAATGTTACTCAAAGAAGAGAAGGAGAATATTCTCCACATAATGGAAATATTGGAAAATGAGGTGGAAAGTATCAAAAATATTTGCATCAGCTAAATAAGCAAAAGGGGAAAAGAAAGTTGAATGATGATGTTGGTATTGGGACAGATCAAACAAATGAAATTTACAAGAAATTGAATTCCCTGGATAATAGACTTGGGAAATCTAAGGATAGACAAGATCACAATATGGCCATCTTCAAAGCTATATGTGATTTTCTTGATCAACAGTGTCAGAAGCATCACTATGTTGAGTGGAGTCCTGACAACATTTGAGGTACAAAAAAGGAAAGAAACCAAATCATCTCACAGCTGGATGTAAATGACCCCACGCATGTCACCACTTTGGTGCTATTTACCTCTATGCAGATAATCAAATCAAGAATAGATAGGGATTCGAAGAAATAACATCTTCTGAGTAGGCTGGATGCGATCAAGTTTTATTTTATTGATGATAGTTTGTTGTTTTTATGTTGTTTAGTTACAATTTTATCCATGTCTTACTTTTTCTTAGTAGTTTCTCTTTTGACTACTGTTTGGCTTATTGTAATATATGGATTCAGATCCTTTTTCTACTTTATCATGTTTATCTAGTTGTTGAGCCTCTTTTGTAACATGGTATAGTCCCTTCAAAACTATTTTCCATTAATAAAAAAATGAATAATTCTAACGGTGATAACTCATGCTTAATTTCTATTTTCTCTGTTAAAAAATCTACTTTCACTTTAAATAAATCATTCAAAAAATCTAGGGAGAAGATGAATCATCACTAAACAAGAAATTAGTTGAGTGCTTCTATTTTCATAATAGCAATATTATTTTTTAAGCTTTTTCTTGCCATTAAATCGATTTGGGGATCTTATTCTCAATGCCCTTGTTTTATTTTACAAATTGGGTTCTTAAATATTAGTTGTTTCTCTATGAATTTTGTATTCATATTGTTGTTAAGATAGTAATCCTAATTGTTATGCCTCTAAGTTAACAACTTCAATATTGTGTAATCAATGGATGGTTGGATTATTTAAGGACTCCTCCATGCTCTAAATTACTCTTATATTTGAGATAGATTAATGTATGTAATATTAAACCACATTTATTTTTTTGAGGTATGAAAAATTCACATGTTTTACATTTGTTTTGTATGTAATAAATATCTTGTGATTATTATTAAAACCTTAATAGGCTTTAGAAAATTACAATTTTTTTATCACTCTAAATTGTCTAACAAATCTTATTCATGAATAACAAAGAGTTTGTTTCTTTTTTGAAATATATGTTATAATTTATTAAGTTATTAAATTATGAAATTATTTTTAGATGTTATATATTTCAAATTAAAAAAGGATTCAATTATTTAATAATTTAATAACTTATAATATGTTATAATTTATGTTATTATTAAATATAAGTTATTTTTGCCTTATTATTAAAGTTATCAGTCCTTCCCTGCCCATTAGGTAGACACATGGTAGGATTTGGGCCTCCCCAAGGAAAAGGCATTCCATGGACTCCAAGCCCGCAAAATGAACCGATTCAATAAAGTTTCAGGTCCACGGTGTCGATGAGGTAAGGAAGAGTGGCATGCAAAAGAAATGAAAATTTTGGGCCTTATTATAGTCAAATTTGACAGAGGGTATTCACCAAACTAGTTATAGGAGATTTGCCAATCGATTTCCAACTATTTTTTATATTTATACTATTTTCACGAAAGAACAAAACAGGTTACATGGATATTCTCCAGAACCATGAAACTAGTTACAGGTATATTTGCCATGATTTCTATAAGTTTTTGTAGCGAAGTTCCTTAAAATTTTCCCTAGTGCAGGTAAATAGGAGAAGATATGAAGTGAATACTTTGGATTGATGTAATACTATTGTACTTGATTACGACCTTTAGTCATATGTAAAAAGAATAACCTCAAGAAGTTCTTTATTTTGTATTAAATGATTTCGTGAAGTATACTTAGTTGTTTATGATGGATGTATGACCCTAATGTATAATCCTAATACGGATTTTGTTGCATTTATAATGAATAAATTTGGTTTCACATCCATGAGTGATTATATGTTTATTTAAAACCTCTTTGTTTTGATTAAATATAATTGGTTTTAATCAAACATGGTATATAAGGGTAGATATTATTTAAGCCCCTATTTTGATGGTTGTATCTTTGTATTGTTTGATGTTGATCTAATTAGTTAAGTGCATCAAAAGGTATGTAAATTTGTTATTATAACATTAAATAATTTAATCCTTCACTTAAACTAATCTTAGGATTAAATAAGAAAGAACATCGGAATGTATGTTGTTGGATATGATGTTTAACATGGGAATAATGGTATTGATCATTATTTAATTATTGAGTAAAAAGTATGTGGCCGTAAAAGGTAATATAATCTATACTTCTAATATGAAGGTATGATGATAGTAAATGTGATTAATGAACATCTAGCTGAAAATAAAAAGGGCATGGCTAACTTAAATTGATTAGGGTTAATCATTATTCTTCAAGACATAATAAATCAACCATCACAAACAAATGGTATTCTTTTCCTTTATTAAATAAACCAGCAGATAATGTAAAAAACCAGCCTTGAATCAAACAACCTATAATGAAAACAAGTTAACTTCACTAAAGGGCAACTAGTAGTTAGTCCATAACTCAAATAAGATATTAAGACCCACTTAGAACATAATGAGCAACTTAGAGGAGTCTTACAAAAGTCCCTTCAACTATAAATTATATAAATAATGAAATAACTTAAGTTTCATAGGAATTGCCACACAATGAAATTTGATTATGGATAGAAAAAATTTTGATTATAACATAGATTGGATATAATCTCACGTCATCACGCAAACATCTAGGTATAGTGCTAACTAGGGGTAGTTATGGAAAAAGGAAAGAGGACATAATGGAGATAACCCATTACGTGTTCTCTCCTTATTAAATAAAGACCCTGAGTGGGTTGTGATTCTTTTCATTTACGAAGATGGTCCTTTAATGAACACACCTCTTCCTTCTTAACATATTCACCTTCTTAAACAAAAATATCCACATAACAATGTCGAGATATTTGTTTGGAGGTGGAAGACTATGTCCCTAAGGCTTATGTGTGGTTTCAGGATAAGATGTTTATGAATGGCTGGAAAATTTAGCCAATGTAATGTAAGTAGTTGATTGTATTGTATATTCATTATATCCTTATATTTATATATGTTAGATACCAAAGTATAAAGTTAATTAATTGAATTTCATGGTAGACATTTAAGGATGGAAACATAGTTCTCTCAACCTAGAAAAAGGTAAACCTAAACATACTAAAGATTGTATGATTTCTCACATAGAGTGGATTGAAGGGAGATAAGGATACACCCTTCTTAGTTGCACAAGGTTTATACATGGAAGAGTTATCAAATGGATCAAAATTAACTTAATAAATAGTTGTTTAAAATTGTTAACTAGTTTGTATTAGGTTAACTCTATTACATACTCCATTGATTGGCTTGTGGTAAACAAATATATTAAAAAAATGATTCAATTTTGGGAAAAATAAATGAGGTGTTACATTTTGGTATTAGAGTGTAAAGGTTCCATCTCTTAGACTTAATGGGTTCATTGTTCTAATACTAAGTTTATTCCTATTTCAATAGGATATAATGGTTCAAAGAAGAGTGAAAATGATGTTGTAACTAGCTCAAGAAAATCTTGATGTTCAACTAATGATAAAATGTATGAGATCCTCCTTGTTTTCCATGACACCCACAACTGGATTACTATCTTGCAGCAGCAAGTTGGGGGTGAAAACGAAGAACATGAGGAACATGAGGAAGAACACCCTAAGTAGCATGACAATGAGAATGAGAGAGAAAATAAGAAAGCTCACATAAGTATTGAACTAGCTAGGGATATAAAAAGAATCATCCCACCAAAATTTGATGGAACTACCTTAGAGGATGGTGCTAAAAATTGGTTGAGTGAAATGGAAAAATATTTTGAAATTATATATTTATCTTAGAAAACTAAGGATATTTTGGGGGCTTTCCATATTTATCATGAATCTTCCTCTTTATGGGACAACAGTAAGTTGCTAACTAGGTTTAGAGACATCAACTATAAATTTTTCTAGTAAAGGATGCATGCTGTTATAGGAAATAGATAAACAAATAATGAAAAAAACCAACCTTGACTTGGGCAACCTATATACAAAAACAAGTTGACTTCACTAAAGGGAAACAAATAGGAAATCCATAACTCGAATAAGATATTAATACCCACTTATAACATAAAAATGACTTAGAGGAGTCTTACAAAATACCCCTTGACTATAACGTAGATAAATAATTGAATAATTTAAGTTTCATAGGAATTATCATGCGATGGAATTTGGTTATGGATAGACAACTTTGATTACAATGTAGATTGGATATAATCTCACATCATCATGAAAACATCTGAGCATAGCGCTAACTTTTAGTGGTTATGGAAAAAGGAAAAAGGATGTAATGAAAGTAACCCATTACGTGTTCTCTCATTATTCTATAAAGACCCTAAGTGAGTTGTGGTTCTTTTCGATTTATGGAGAAGGTCCTATAAAGAACACACCTCTTTCTTATTAACATGTTCACCTTCTTAAACAATAAGATCTAGATAAATGTGTTGAGATATTTGTTTTTGGTGGAATACTATGTCCCTGAGGCTTATGTGTGGTCTCAGGATAAGTTGTTTATGCATGGCTGGAAATTTTTGCCAAAGTAATGTAAGTAGGTGATTGCATTATGTGTTCACTGTATCCTTAATTTATATATTTTAGATACTAGAGTACAAAGTTAAGTAATTAAATTTATTGGTAGACATTTAAGGATGGAAACATAGTTCTCTCAACCTAGAAAAGGTAAACCTAAACATACTAAATATTGTATGATTACTCGCATAGAGTGGATTGAAGGGGGGTAAGGATGCACCCTTCTTAGCTGCACAAAGTTTATATACAGAAGATTTATCGGATGGATCAAAATTAACTTAATAAATAGTTGTTAAAAAATTTAATTGGATTGTATTCGGTTAACATTATTGCATACTCTCATTAATTGGCTTATGGAAAGAAAATATTACAAAAATTGCTTTAGTTTTTGGAAACTAAATGAGGCATTACATTAGATATTGCTCATTCCATGGGCCTAGAATCCATGGGATTTATTTGCATGAGAAAGAATCATAATTATGTTTATGTCCCCTTTTTCACTTAATATTGTGTCATGTGGTAGACACTAATTGGTTGTTGGTTTGACTCCTTTGATTGCAAATGTCATTGTGCCCTGAAATCATGCCATGTGTCATCCTGATGTTGAATTTTGGGTGTTGGTATTGATTTGTATATAGTATGATGGCATACAAATATGCTTCAATGCAAGAAAGGTGTAGAGACCCACAACGAGGGAGTTGTCAGAGCTCATGGAGAAGAATGTAGATTTTCATATTCCATGTGGACTGATTTTGTGTGTTGGCTTTGGATGCCTACAAAGATGCCATCGAGTGGGGGGGTTTGGAAGTAGTTTGCATATTTACAAACTTATAAATGTGAATATATAACTTGTTGAATTCGATAAGAGATGTCCTTAGGGCTTGGGAAATGTTTTTCAAGTTTGCACATGTAAAACTGCAAAACATAGAAAAGGCTTGCCAAATCTTTTTTTTAAAATGTCTAAGTCCAAAATTATTTTTCGATTTGTTAAAATAGTTGTGGATTGTATTTTAGAAAACATTTTGGTAAAATTTAGGGATCATCTGCTTGCTAGGTGAAAAGATCAGTGGCCTTGAGCATCCATTGGGCATGAAGTTGAGCCGAAACATGAAAATTGATCTAACACTTAAAAATGTGTCCTCTTAATCCACATAATAATTTCTTGGACTTAGCACAATTTTTTTATCTGAATGATCATTCGAGTCATAAAAATTATTCAAAATTGAGTTTAATGAGATTAGAAACTATTTGAAATTGATTTCCACCACATGACCCCACCATTTTCCTTTATTCCTAAAATAAAACTCCTTCTGAGTCATCCACGAACCATCTATAACTCAAAACGCCATCCTAAAAGCAATAAGAATACCATGTAAAGCACTTAAGGAAAGAAAACCTACACTATCAATAAGACAATGTGCTAAAATCACTTGGAGGAGTTGAAAACTAATCTAATATGTATAAGATGCAATGAAATAGCTTAATGGAAGTGTTTAAGATAAATCCCATTGAATGGGATCTGTAATGCATTTCTATCAAATTTAGAAAAATCAAATGAGTTGGCCTCTCTGCAAGAATTGGTGATGTATGGCCCACTCCAAAGTGCATCAAACTTAGAGTGACACCCTATTTTAGCTATATATGCATGTCTCATGTAAAGACCAGATCACCCAATTCAAAATTTTGAGCTCTAACCTTCTTATCAAACAACTTTTTGGCTGACTTTAGATGTTATTCTAATTTGATCATGGCCAAATTCTCTAATTCTTCAAGTTCAAATAATTTTTCCATTCTAATTTCTCTTTGATTTGTACCTTCAAATTCCAATTGTTGAGCTAGTTCTAGCAAAGGAAATTCAAGTGATAAAGGTAGCCAAGTTTCGTTACCATAGACAAGTGATGTTGATCCAGCTGCAAGAGGTTGAAATGCCTCCAAAACACACATAAACATGATTTGTAAATCTCCAAAATCTTCAAAATAGTTTTCTTTTCATTCATGAAATCCACACTAATCTTTTACAACCTTAAATCTTTCTTTTATTGTCCATTATCTCTAGAAACCCTAAAATACCAAAAAATACCTATTTGTAAAACACCTCGGATGGGACCCAAATTTTGTCTACTAAATATGCCTTGGTAAATTAAGGTGTACAAATTTTTTTGGCTTACTACATAAAACATAACAAAAAATATTAAAACTCTAGGTTCTAGACAAAATAAATAAAACGTTTGAAGTCAATTTTAGACCACTAGATTAAGGAATTTGGCCCTCGAAAAATATGTTGAAATGTCATCCAATCTTTCTAAAAAAAAATTTCATGGCATATTAATAATCAAGATTCAACACCTTGGAAAATTTCAAAATTATCCAATGGTCGGATCAAAAGTTATGGCCTTCAGAAGTTATACTCCCACATCAACAAGTTTGTAAGGAAAAGTGTTATTTGCCTTCTTCATTGCGATTCTATCAACCCAAAGAGAATTTTTAACTTTTGTATGCCACTTCCTGTGGTTTATATCCATTGTCCTCTTCACAATTATGATCAAATTTTTATTAGTAGACTCTTCTAAACCATTACCCTGAAGGTAAAAATTAGAAGAAGTTTTTCAAGTAAATTCCTAGTCTAAGAGCCCAATCAAAATAATTTGAGCCTAAGAAAGATTTTGCATTATCAGAAATGATGGTTTGAGGAATGTCAAATCTTGTCACAATATTTTCAATGAAATCAAGGATAACTAATTCAGTAGATTCCTTTAGTGCCATAACTTATGTCCATCTAGTAAAGTGACCAGTTGCTGTCAAAACCCACTTATGACCAACACTTGATGGAGAATCAATCATGCCAATGAAATCAAGATCCCATTGGGAGAATGGTTGATCTGTTTGGATTTGGTGAAGTGGAAGGGCATCCAACCTCTTTTTACTAGTGAAAAAAACACATTCTTTACATTTGCTAACCAATTGATGAGCATCTGTAAACAGAGAGGACCAAAAGTATCCTAGTTTTATGATTTTCATTGTTGTTGCTTTAGCAAAGAAGTGTCCATTGGAGAAACCATTGTGGAATTCCTCCAATAATTTATTGATTTTCTCATCATCAATACATCATAACAACACTCCATCAACATTCTTTTGAAGATAATTCCATTAATTAGTGCATAAGGAATTAATTGTACAACCTTAAATGTCTTGTTTTTACTTTTGTTAGGCCAAGAGGGTATGCACTAGTAGACAATAATATAATCATGTCATCCATCCAACTATGACCATTGATTGAATTTCCTCTATCTTTTTGAGTTTAAACACATTGTGGAATCCCTTCATTCATGACGAAAGAGGTTTCTTGATCATTTTGAGCATCTATTGCTAACTGCTCATAGAGTGCTCTTCCTCTTACAAATTTTTTGGCTTTGATAGTCACATCATATTCCATAATTTTTTTCACCCATCTAGCTCTTTTCTCTTTTATTTTTTCTCCCATAATGAAGTCTCTCACACTAGAGTGCGAGAATAGGACCTTGATATGATTAGTGGAAAACATTCTCTTGAATTTATTTAGAGATATCATGATGGTGAAAACCTTCTTTTCAATTTGATGTTTAAAAATATTTCCTTTTCTTCCATGTTTCATTTAAAATATGTATCCTTCTTGGGCATCAAGTTGATGGGATTGATAAATCCCAAAAAATTAGGAATGAACTTCTTAAATTTTTGATATTTCCAAGGAAATATTGTAGTGATTTCTTATGAGCTGACAATGAAAGAGAGATGATGATTGAGATCCTTTTTGGTTTAAAACTAATACCTTATTTTGAGACAACATGACCAAGAAATATTCTTTCAAAACCAAAAATACATATTTCTTTGGGTTGAGAAATACTCCAAACTCTCTACACATTTCAAATAATTTCACAAGATGTTTCATATGATCTTCACATGATCTTGAGAAAATTATGATATCATGCAAATAAATAAGGATAAACTTATTTATATAACCCTTGAATGCAATATCCATGAATATTTAGAAAGTAACACATGTATTACTTTACCCAAATGACATATTTTCATAGGCATATGTTCCTCATTTGATTGTGAAAATTTTCTTATGTTGATCTTCCTCCTTGACATTGATTTGGTTGAATCTTTAATAACAATCTAAAAGATACAATCTTTCAGCTCCTACTATTATTCGTAGAAAACTTTCCATGAGGACAAAGGATAGTGATCCTTTAAGGAGGCTCTATAGCCTGATTTATCCATTCTTCTTCCTAACATGGACCAAATTAGAAACCCAAGAGGAGTACTTGATGGGGGCTATGATTCTTGCTTCTATGAGTTTGGATAATTATTTTCTCGTGAGGGGCTCTATTTTGGGATTGACATGCTTTTTATTTTTTCTATTTGGTTTAGTATTAGGGTCAAGATCTAAATCATGTTGAGAAATATTTGGGTCAAACCCTCTAATATATTTATAGCTCCATGAAAAAATATCATTGAATTTCTAGCACAAGGATGTAAAATCTTACATCCTAGTAATAACTCTTTTCCTTGTGTAATGGTGATGGATTATTAGTCTTCTTCATTTGGTTCAATGTTCATATGTTCCCCTTTGAATTCACCATCAGGGATGAAAATATCATCAAGTGTGAATAGCCCTCTAGGAAATTTATTTGTACTCAACTAAATGATTTGCTCACCATATCTTTTTTGCAATTCAAGTTGCAATTCTAATGAAAATCACTTCACTTTAGATGAAGTTGATAATTTTCTCATCGATATAAAAAACCTACCATCTGATCTCATTATTTGGAAAGGATGGCCTTACTACCATCTTAATATGTTTCTCATTACCTTATATGAGGTTTTCATATGGATAAAATTGTGATCTAATAGTTGGCATATGATATGCTTCTACATTTAACTTTCTTGGAACCACTTGTAGGTGGATAACATCAAAAATTTCCATGAGATCCCAAAATATGTGTCTATAATATTTAAGAATCTTATTTTTGTAGTACACCTTTCTTTAAACTGATGAATAACAAGCTCAGTGTCTCTAAATGCTTGCAAGACCTTAATATGTCTTTTCTCTTCCAATATCAATCTATGAAATAAGCCTTCATATTCTGCTATATTAATATAGAATGCAAAATGCAACCTATGGGTAAAGAATAATTTATTGGTAACTGGAGAAACTAGAACTACACCTGCCCTAACCCCATTTCTACTTCTAGATCCATTAAAAACATCTTCCATAAACTAGAATCATCATCTTTTCTCTATGTGACATGGGGCTACAAATTCTTCTTCGTGTATGCAATAAGTACTCAAACTAGTTTCTTTATATGTGTCATAAGAATCAAATTTATAATGATCTTTGGCCCATTCATCTAATAAAATATTATGTACTAAACAAGGAAGTGTAGATTGTTGTATTGACATTGATTCATTTTCTTCTTCTTTTTTAATTATAAAGTTAGAATTGAGGGGAGTAGGGTCATAAGATTTAACATGGTAAGAGGAAATCAAATCATCTCTAATGGTAAATATTATACCATATTTGGTTCTTAAGAGCATGTGAGACCAATCATAATAGAAATACCTGCCCACTTTGGCATTGAAAACTCATGATAAGAAGATGGAAAATAAAGGGGGTAAGAAAATGACTAATACATCTTGATTGATGGTTAAACTAGGTAAATAATGAAGATTCGATTTAAGATCTTTTATAACCCCTAATATTTTGACAGGTAAGCCATCAAGTTGGAGGACTCCCTTAGAAGTTGGGTTATATTTTTTTGGAAATTGGTAAAAGTTAGGGATTTTGAAAGGACCCACATCCTTGTACAATAAGCCCTCAAGGCTGGATAAGACAATTAAATCACTACAGAGAGGAAAACTCCAACATCAAAAGAGGAAATCCAAAAGGACAAAAGAGAATAAAAACAATGAGAAGAAAACCAAAAATACTACAGCACCCATTTCTATCGTTGAAGCCAGATTAAAATCCCTTACATGGGATCTTAGATGCATATAAAAAGCATTATTTTTCTTTTAATTATTGTCCAATAATCACTCCTATTAGGATATATGTTTTCCTCTGAGTGAGTTGGAAGTTGAATCTCAGAGAAATCCAAATTTCCATCGTTTGGATTTTTAGTTGTGAAACTAGTATTAGCGCAGTCAACAATAACATCTGGAATATGCGTTAGCACCTAATCCACCATAATTTCTCTGACACCATCCACTGAAGGAGTAACCTAAGAGTTTGGATTGGAAACCTTATCAACACTAACATGTGTATCAGTAGTGGACTTAGTTTCCACATCAATAAATAAAATTTTTAGTGAGAATCCTTCCACTAAGAAACCTTTTCATTTTTTGATTTCATATTTACCATCCAACAATCTGAAGCTAGATGTCCTAGGTTAAAATTTTTTGACATCTAAAGAGAAACCCTTCGTAATCAAGGGTATGTGACCAAACCCTATCAAACACTTTGAGGTCAATAGAAGTAGGTAGATTAAGTGAAGTATCCATATCCATCAATATTCATGTGAAAGTAGTGTGAGTATAGCATTTTGTATTAGAATCGATGGATAAAAATTTACACAAATCATTTTCAATGGCAGTTAAAATTTCCTCTCCCCAAAATTGTAACAAAAAATGGGGTAAATGAATCCAAACTGGATTAAAATTGAAATAGGCGGTAAGGGGATTAAAATTTTCAAACCATGGTTTCATCAGCAAGTGATGATTCTGTATTTCCCAAATCTTTTAGAAAATGATATCCCTATCCTCACTAGAGATAAAAGATACAAGAAAAAAACCCTTGCATAGGGGTAAATGTCTATCCTACCTGAAACAAGAGGACGTCATTTTGAAGAGATCCATGAGTGGAGGAGTGGAAGACTAGGTCAAAGTCCATTAAATTGGCATATCAAACCCTTGAAGGAAAAAAAAACTCTTCAACCTCCAGCACCGAAGCCCCAAGGGAAACCAAGGGAGCATATTTAGTAGTAGAGAGGGTCTTGGAAACCGAGGCTACAATGTAGGTTTGTTTCCCAACAAAGGGGAAAAATTTAAATTGCTGCCATTACCACCACCAGAGGGAGGAAGAGCCAATGGATCATGAGTTCCATTAGCAACAACACCGCCTTCACCCAAAATAGTGCTCTTCACAGTGCTATGATCACTGCCAGTGGAGCTAAAAAGAAGAGAGGAAGAATGACCAGAGAAACCATGTCTAAGCACTTGGTCATCCCTATGCCATTGGGCCAAGCAAGAGCCTTCCATTTGGGCTTGTGGATAAAGCCACCGTGCTAAGTAAGAGCTTATGAAGAGTTGTGGAAAAGGTTCGTGCTGCCTCCATGAGCCAAAAAAAAAATGGCATCGCAATTAGGGTTTGGAGAAAAGGTATACATTGTGTCTACTTTCCTGTCAAACATCTTTCAAGGTTAATTATAGACCTCTAAATTTAATATAAGTTGGGTTATATTTAATTCCTAAAATGTCAACTATTTTCTTGGGCTATACAAAAGTATTAACACCACAATCTATCATGTAATTATGTACTAGGTTTGTAGAATTGGTGTTTCTGATGGTTGAATTCCTTTATACCATGGGTTATTTTTTAGAGATATGGAGACAATTGATGAGGATACTTATGTAATTCTTCTTAAGTACACAAATTACTTTTATTTTATAGGTGTACTATGTAGTAGAGGGGATGGATCAAAAATTCCTAATTTTCACTTCTTTGACCTTGTGTTATTTGTGACATGAAGTTGTGGTCTATTCGAGTTGTTTGTGTTTTGATTAACTGCACATAATTCTTAAGGACTGTAGAACATGAGATTGGATTCCATGAAAGCTTCTTACACCATTTCCACATTGGGATTTATCACTTCTATTAATGGTTCCTGTTGATTGAAATAATTTTGTACCATGAGGGGTTGAACTTGTACACCATTTGCACAAGTAATTTCATTATGTGATTGGATGTATGGAAAATGCCAATCATCTTCTTGTATTATATTATTTTGTATTGGAATAGGGCTTTGCTAGTGATAACAATAGAAAGTGGTTGTGTGGGAGAAATTGTTTGCAAGGTTAAATTTGGACTTTTGCCTTACAAACTACTTGTTTGACTATTTTTCCCATATCTCTAGTTTGGATATAGAGATCTCTATTATTGATAACCTTGATTATACATTTGATTAGAAAATTGGCCTTTGTTGAAGCTTGGGTAATTTCTATATGTTTGATCCTGGTTCTTCTTAAGAGGCAATTTCATTAGATATATTTTTTTAATCAAGGATCTAAGGTAATCACTATCATATTGATTATGAGGGGAATAATATTTAGAGGTACATGGTGGAAATTTTGGATTTTGGATTAAATAAAGAGAAGGCTAAATAATTTGAGGTAGATCAAGAAATAGAGGTGTACGTAATCTAGGAGTTATTTTATCGGCTAGAATCAAACAATTTTCATCCCTAATGGTTATTGTATATGCATCGGGTGATATTGTAACTCCCATAGATTTAATAATTATATAATTTCATAATTTAGAGATCTTGGAAAATACAAGAAGAAACCTTGAGGGGTTGGTCTCATAAGAGTTGGAATCTTATCCCTAGTCTTCTGAAATTTGAAGTTGAAATTTTCCATAAGCTCATTGGAAGCTCTCTTAATAGTTAGTTTTTCTAATAGTGAAATATTGTATTCCTTTTCTTCAAACTATCAGAAAAGTGCTTCTTCACGATCATCCTATGAATGGATTGAAGTAGGCCGTAGAATTTTATACCATTGCAATGTTTTTTATTTTAGGTAAGAGGCTAAAAGTATAACTACTAAATCATCATTAGTTATAGAGTTGACTGGACATACATTAGCAACATCACATATAGGTTCTATTGGGGTAGCAATATTTTCAACATTAAAAAATGGAGTACCTTTTAAAGCAGCTACCGGGATATCATTATGAGCCATTAGGGATAAGAGATATTTGACAGTGTTATTTGTGTTAGAGAGCTACAACTTGAATGCTAATAAGGAAATGCCTGCTCTGAAGCCAGTTATAGAATAACTCCCATCGAAATCCTTATTCCAAACTTCATCAGTAATTTTTTCTAGATTTTCCTCTAGAATGGGAAGTTCTTCACTCCTTTTGGAACTCATGAAGTAGTTAATGTTTCCTTGTTATTCATATGGAACTTTCCCTGATTCTTCATATGAAACCTTTCCCAACTCCCTGTTTTGAAGGAGGATGTTGGCTCTAGGATCATCTGAATTCTGCATGGTGTACTTCATCTTGGGCTTTGGAAGGAATTTCTTCATCTCACCCTTGACTGGTATTAGATTGGAAGACAAATCCATTTGAATTTCTCCTCCCATTTTTCAGCGAAGCTTTTACTGAGCAACATTCCATATTTAGTTGGCATGTCATCCACAAGAATTGTTTCCTTCACCCATTTTTCCAAATAGGCAACAAGGGACATCAATGCATCTTTAATCCTTTCAACAAGTGGAACCTATTTGGTCTCCATAGAGTAACAATGGCCAAATTCCCAAGAGAGACTCAAATCAAGGGCTTGAGAAACCTTGACAGGCATGACATTATCAGAGGCACTGGAATGAATGATATAGTTATTCAGATAGTACCCATTAATCAACAAGGAAACATTAAAGGGATCAATCTTGCCATTGGAGAAAGGAGTAGAGGCTAGGAGATTTTTTCTTGTACTATGCTTAGGTGTAGGAAGCAAAACTTTTAAAGTGGATAATTATTTTGAAGAGGATGAAATTTTGGATTTTTAACATACACCCTTAATGATTTTTAAAAAATCTTAAATTGCTTAGGGTGGGTTTGCAAGTACTTAGACTATGAGATCTAGACCTTGGTTTTTTTCACATGGTTAATGATATCAAAGTTTGAAGACGAGTTTTCAAAAGCATTTGAAACATCAGTTTGGTTTGATTTATATGAAATACTTGTTGATTTATCATCATTATTATATTTTATAGAAGTATAAACATCATTTGTAGAAGAATTTGACTTACCAAGTACCGGAGGAAGTCTTTTGAGGAGACATAGCTTTAGGATTCTTCTTGGTGACTCAAAATATGGAGGAAGAGGAGACCCTCTTTTTTACTATTTTCTCAAGAAATAGAGTCACTGGTTGAGGATATTCCTTCTCTTTATCTATATGCTTAAAATATTTCTCCTTCTCGATATTTTTTGATCGAGAGAATATATCACAAGAATGGTTGTTCATATCCACCATGTAGTCTTCATATTCATCCTCTAAATAAGAGACATATTTAAAGAAACCAAACTCGTGGATTTAGTCAAGGGCTTGAGAAACCTTGATAGGCATGACATTATCGGAGGCACTTTGGAATGAATGATACAGTTATTCAAATAGTACCCATTAATCAAAAAGGAAACATTAAAGGGATCAATCTTGCCATTGGAGAAAGGAGTAGAGGCTAGGAGATTTTTTCTTGTACTATGCTTAGGTGTAGGAAGCAAAACTTTTAAAGTGGATAATTATTTTGAAGAGGATGAAATTTTGGATTTTTAACATACACCCTTAATGATTTTTAAAAAAATCTTAAATTGCTTAGGGTGGGTTTGCAAGTACTTAGACTATGAGATCTAGACCTTGGTTTTTTTCACATGGTTAATGATATCAAAGTTTGAAGAGGAGTTTTCAAAAGCATTTGAAACATTGGTTTGGTTTGATTTATATGAAATACTTGTTGATTTATCATCATTATTATATTTTATAGAAGTATAAACATCATTTGTAGAAGAATTTGACTTACCAAGTACCTGGAGGAAGTCTTTTGAGGAGACATAGCTTTAGGATTCTTCTTGGCTGACTCAAAATATGGAGGAAGGGGAGACCCTCTCTTTTTTACTATTTTCTCAAGAAGTAGAGTCACCGGTTGAGGATATTCCTTCTCTTTATCTATATGCTTAGAATATTTCTCCTTCTCGATATTTTTTGATCGAGAGAATATATCACAAGAATGGTTGTTCATATCCACCATGGAGTCTTCATATTCATCCTCTAAATAGGAGACATATTTAAAGAAACCAACCTCTGTGGATTCAATTTCCTTGATCAGTAGCACACCTTCTTCTTTTTCACTTTCCGAAGATGCTTCTTCTTCATTTTCTTCATCTGATCTAGTCTTACATGTTGCATTCATGGGAGGGGATTCAAGAGTAAGCCTTTGAGGTGGATGAAAAATTCTTCTTTTTTTGAAAAATTATTTCTATGGAAATCCTTATACATAGAAGTTTGTGCTAATTTATTTTTGAGGAAAATAACATCATTAGGCAATTTTTGCACTAACGATTCCATATATCTTGAACTCTAATCCTTCTCCTTACTTGGATGCTTCTTATAGACATAAAATCACACACTTACTACTATTATTATATCGCCAAGCATGATGTTGAATTTATGGATCTTGTATAAGAAAAGTATTCAGTGATGACCCATTTGACAATCCATCCATTTTTCTTGTTGGTATTTATTATTGTTTTTCTTGCACACTTTTTACTCATGCATATAGTTTTGGTCAGGTCTCAGGGATCCCTTTATGTAAGTTCTCACTCATCTTTCATCACTGGTCTTTGGATAGTAATACCCAGGGTTGGACGGTAGTGCTAGGAACCCCTATCCATCATGGGAACCCTTGTCCTCTTTTTATTTGGTTTTATTTTTGACAATTTTGAGGTCCATCTTTTCAGTTTTCCTCTCATCTCGTGAGGTACTAGTCAGCATGTCAGGTCATTAGTGTTGAAATTCCAACAAGAGATCCCTATATAAACACACCATACATACCATTATATGGGAAGACTATGTTAGTGCAAAATCACAACACCCCCAAATGCGTTATGGATTTGTTTTTCTAAGGTAGGGTCATTTGGTGTGATTTGCATAACATTGGATCATTCCCAAGTTCAGGACTTGCAAATGGGAATGATCCTCCAAGAGAAGGTTGGTTCCTCTTCCTAATCCTAGCACTAAACTACTTCTAAGGAAGGAAATGCGACTATCTACTCCTAATCTAACAATTCCAAGGGACCAAGGAGAGAGAGAGCATGAAAATAAAGAAATCCTACACTACGAGGTGATAGCACCGAGAAAAGGGAACTGCTGATCACAAACCCAACTGCCTGAAATGGAGAGAGGTGAGAAATGGAGAGGATGGATAGATGCATCATAGACCAAGATAAAGTTCACACAGAAAACCATTTCAAACCCCTTAAACACAACTCCCAAAACCTAAAATAGACATCAGAGATATGCACAGTATACCCTACAATGGTGAGAGGCAAGAAGAGACAACAAAATGAGTAAAGGATGGAAAAACGCATCACAAAAACATATTTTATTGCTCAGAGTTCACACAGTACACCATAATGGGAAAGTGGCAATAAAATGCCATTACAAAGAAAAGGGAGGAGGATTAAACTCCACATTTGACCCTTGAGAAGAAAGAGAGAGGGGGCAGGGAAGAAGAATGAACAAAAACCCTTTACAATGAATCTTGCCCTTATATTTATAGATTTGATCAGAGAGAAGAAAGAGAGAGGGAAGCAAGAAAAGTGGGTTGAAGCTCAACCACTTTTGTTAATGCTTATGATAAAATATGCCCCAAATTTGTCTTTATTGCATGATTCCTTGATTCGGCACCTTGAAAGAAGAGGAAACGACGGAAACAGATCGAATCCAATCTTGTTTTGAGACATATGGATCTTGTATTGAAGTTCTGAAGACATTTCCTCCATTTTCCTTTACCTAACCTCCTCAAATTAAAGTCTTAGACCTCCATGGTGTAGGTGAGGCTGAGATCTTTCCAATGGTGTTAGATTTGTAATATTTCGAGCCCTGAGTCGAAAGATATGCCCCTTCAAAGTTTGTATTGGGTCCGTACAAATGGACGGGGATTTTTTTTTTGAAAAATGGGCCCCCTTTTGAGATGGGGCACATGAAACCCCTTTTAGAGAAAAAATCAGACTCGTGTGTCCGTAATTTATCTTTTCCCCTTTGAATGAAAGGAAAATTTTCACCTTTCCTTCGACTCCCCGCTTTCCTCTAGGACATGCATCAGTCTAGCACTCGTTTGGAAACCTTTTCTCTATTTGACCCTTGAATCAGTGCCATTAAGATACTTGGCAGCCTCCACAAGCCTGGCTCATGCATTGACCATTTGCCCCTGCCTCCATTTCGTCCTGAGACACGTGGAGATGTGGCGCTTGTTTGAGCTTCTCTTTTTTCTCACACAGGGTCATTTAAATTTTTGTAGGCCCTACCATTCCATTATAGAGTCTCCCTGCAACCTTGTTTGTCATCTACAATGTGAGCTCATGGGTCTGAGTCATTTCCTTCATAATTTCCTTATGTGCAGGAGTTTTCTTGACCAAATTTACTGTGGGGTGAATTTGGGATAAAAATTAGGCGACACACGGGGACATCTGCCTACTAGATGAAGAAACCAGTGGCCTTGAAGCATCCATTGGGAATGGATTCTACTTGATAAATACGAAATTGATTTGAAATTTTAAATATCTGACCTTTGAGCCTCTTGGAAACCCACTAAACTTGGAGTTGAACTTCACTAAAAGCCAACTGAAATGGATTGTGCAAGAGTAATAGCACCAAAAACTATGTACAAACTAAAAATCATACATGCTCTAAATGGAACATGCAAAGTGTGCAAAAGCACTTCTTCTACTAAAAACAAACCTACCTACACTACTCTAACCAAGAGAAAAGGGAGATCAAACAAAGCCTACAACTGATAGGGAGAAATAGATTCCCTTCCTCAAAAATAACAGCCATACAATTGATTTGGCACTGAACATGGCTGGTTGGATGAGTGAAAAACTAACAATAACCCAATCCTCCACCTAAATAATCAAGGTATCAACATTAATGGAAAATACCTCCTCAAGTTGACCTGCATTGAACTCCTGGAGGTATTTATGGCGACCCTTGGTAATTTGATGCTCATCCTCATGCCTTGAAGTAGGCATGACTGGTTTTGGTTTCTCCTTTGGCTCCAATGAAGCCAAGTACCTGATTGGGCATGATTTGATCCTTTGGATGTGCCCATTTCTATGAAATTCAACTCCAAAAATGGAGTCTACTTGTGGACCTTCTTGAGTGGATGGTGTGAGGGAGATGATGACATCCTCCTACCTTTTCTCTTCCTCTTCTTTTGGATTTGGAGCAGCTTCTCCTTCCTCTATTGTTTGAAGACCATCTTGCCCTTAGATAACTTCTTCCTCTAGCATGAAGCTTGTCAAAGAAAAATCTTCAAACTGCTTCTCTAGAGGACTATTTGGGACAGCCATGTCTTCTTTAGAATTTTCCTCCATGATGGATTCATCAACCAAAATAGGCCCTTCGAATGAAAGCAAGAAATTATCAATGATGCCTTCTTCTTCTGTTGTTACAAAATCTGATTTGGTCTCATCCATTTGCTCCTTCCCAATGGGACTTTGAGCTGATTGTTCTTCTTCTTCCTTGGCTGATTGTGCAACTTGAATTGGATCAGAATTTCTAAGAAAAGTGCCATTGTGGACACTACACTCTGAGAAACTTGATAACTGATCTTCTTCCTTTCCTTATTCTTCTTCTGCTGCAACAAAATCAGTCCTAACCACCATTGAGTCTTCAACCTTGGCCTCCTCTGTAGGCTTAACCAATAAGGGAATTTTTTCAATTCCATACCTGAGAGCCAAACTTACTAAACTCTTAATCATTTCTTCTTCCACTGGATCTTCTATTTGCTTTCCTTGACTGATTTTTGGAATTTCATCTTCCTCACGTGGAATTGGGAAGGCAAGAGAAGGATTGGGTTGGGATTCAACCATTTGTGCAATTGTTTTTGGTGGTGGGAAGGATGGAACTTCTTGTTTCTTTGGAGGGGAAGGTGTTTCTTTTGGCTCTTGTGGAGGGGATTTGGATTTGGAAGAGAAGAGGGAAGAAAAGATGAGATGGGATGGAAGACTAGGGGATGGAGGGATGGTTTTCACAACTGGAGCAGCATTGGCTGGGTTTACAACTTGACATTCAAACTGAGATGGTGCTGCTTGAGGAATGGAAAGAGAAATACCAGATGATGGTGTAAAACTTACCCATTGACAAGGTTGCTTAGCACCAAGTTCATAGGCCTCTATCTCTTCTATCCATTGTGCAAGTTGGGGAAGCATTCCAATCATGAAGTCCAACTTCTCCTGAGGGTTGTAGTGTCTTGGAAAAGGGCCTTCCCATGGACAAGGTGCCCTGTAACCAATTTTGAAAGCCATCATTTGAGTTTTTTCCCTTGATTAAACCATGCTAGTCTCCATTTTTTGAATTTTCTCCAGCAGACCAGCATCTTGCATTTGATTATCTTCATTGCATGCATATCCCTATTCTTGGAAAGCCCCATAGCCAAACTAATTTTGGCATTGCTGCTCATAGGGATAGACATGTTGATTCTGAACCTGCTCATAATGATGATTTGAAGGAGTTGTAAAGCATATTGGAGGTGGAATGATCTGATGTTGTTGTAAATGTGAGTTCCATGAAGGGAATGAAGTCATGATTGCACAACCTCATGGAATGGGAGAAAATGAAAGAGATGGAAGAATAAAATGGATGAAATGAGTGGAAATGGATGGAAAAGGTTTGCAACTCAGAGAATGGGTTTTTGACTAGATGGAGTCACCAGATGTGCTTGAAAGTGCTTCCAAAGGCTGAAATATTCACCAAGATCACATCAAACCTGATGAAGTAAAGTGATAAGGTGCTTTAGACTTGTCCCACCGGGCATGCCAAAACTATTAGTGTGAAATAAAAACACCTCCAAATGAGTTATGGATCTACTTTTCTAAGGCAGGGTAATTTGGTGTGATTTACATAACATTGGATCATTCCCCAAGCTGTGGGACTTACAAATGGGAATGATCCTTTAGAGAAGGTTGGTTCCTTTTCCTAATCCTAGCACTAAACTATGTATAAGGAAGGAAATGTGATTATCTACTCCTAATCTAACAATTCCAAGGGACCAAGGAGAGAGAGAGAGAGCATGAAAATGAAAATAAAGAAATCCTACACTACAGAGGTGATAGCACTAAGAAAAGGGAACCGCTGATCACAAACCCAATCGCCCTGAAATGGAGAGAGGCAAGTGATGGAGAGGATGGATAGATGCATCACAGACAAAGGATAAATTTCACATAGAACATCATTTCAAACCCCTTCCAAAACCTATAATGGACATCGTAGAGATATGCACAAGTATACCCTGTAATGGTGAGAGGTGAGAAGAGACAAAAAAATGAGTAAAGGATGGACAAAACGCATCATGAAAAATAAATTTTACTACTCCAGGAGTTCACACAGTACACCATTAATGAGTAAGAGGCAAGAAAATACCATTACAAAGCCAAAGGAGGAGGCTTAAACTCCACATTCGACCCTGGAGAAGAAAGAGAGAAGGGGACATGGAAGAAGAATGAACAACAACCTTTTAAAATGAATCATGCCCCGTATTTATATATTTCATTTAGAAAAAGAAAGAGAGAGAGAAGTGGGTTAAATCTCAACCACCGCTATTAATGCTTCGATAAAATATGCCCCAAATCATCTTTATTGCATGATTCCTTGATTTGGCGCCTTGAAAGAAGGGGAAACAATGGAAATAGATCTAATGCGTCCGGTTGTTTAGACAAATGGATCTGCATTGAATTTCGAAGAATTTCCTCCATTTTCCTTTATTTAACCTCCTCAAATTAAATTCTTAGACCTCCATGGCATAGGTGAGGTTGAGATCTTTCCAGTGGTGTTAGATTTGTAATATTTCGAGCCCTGAGTCGAAAGATATGCCCCTTTGAATTTTGTATCAAGTCCATACGAATGGATGGGGAAAACAATTTGAAAAATGGGCCCCCTATTGAGATGGGGCATGTGGCACCCCTTTTAGAGAAAAAATCAGACTCGTGGGTTTGTAATTTATCTTTTCCCCTATGAATGAAAGGCAAATTTTCACCTTTCCTTCCAACTCCCCACTTTCCTCTAGGACACGCGTCAGTTTGGTGCTCATTTGGAAACCTTTTCTCTATTTTACCCTTGAATTAGTGCCATTAAGACACTTGGTAGCCTCCGTAGGCCTAGCTCATGCATTGACCATTTTCCCCTGCCTCCGTTTCATCCTGAGACACGTGGAGATGCGGTGCTTGTTTGAGTTTCTCTTTTTTCTCGCACAGGGTCCTTTAAACTTTCACAGGCCCCGCCATTCCATTAAAGAGTCTCCCTGTAACCTTGTTTATCATCCTAGAATGTGAGCTCGCATGTCTAATTCGTTTCCTTCATAATTTCCTTATGTGCAGGAGTTATCTTGACCAAATTTTCCGAGGGGGAATTTGGGATAAGAAACTATTCTTATCATAGGCTAGCTATCTACATAGAGCAAGGGATTGAATTTGGGCCATTACTCGCATGCCATACTACATAGGAAGGGGAGTTTATTCTATTCCATCCACACATTTGCATTTTTATCTAGCTATTACCCGATATCTTGACATCATTGGCATGAGGGCGACGTAGGAGCACTATTACACACACAAACACACAAAACTACATTGGGTTTGAGATGTAGTGCAACGCTTAGTTGTAAGTCCACCATTGTGGTGGTTAAGGACTATCCAACCCCTCATTTTGCATCTTTCTTTTTAGGATTTGATGTCTATTTGAGGGTTTTGTAGGTGTTTTCTTCATTGCAAGTTTAAATGTACCTCATTGATCCAAGTGTAATATACACGTGAAAAAATGAAAATAAGTGCAAACCTTTTGTGACACCTCAGATGAGGTTTTCTTAGCATCTACACAGACCAGAGCACCCAAAAACAAGACCAGGGTGCCCATAGGCACCCCCGTCCCTCTCCAGGTGTCCTAGTCCAACCAGTTCCACCTTTGTTGTATTTTTGGGGGTTCCTTATAATGGTATGTTATTCTGTTTCATCACATGGCTCAGTTTCAGGTCATTACGAGGTAAGAAAAATTAAGGTGAGTTCCTTATCCCTCTTATTTCCTTTCATTAACAAATAAAATAAATTGTTTAGCATTCATATTTTACTGTATGTCATTTATATCATAGTTGTGCATTTAGATTCATATAAAATTATCAAATTTTATTAAATCATTTTGGTTAGCTTGTATCTTAGAACTATTTTCCCTAGTATCCACTAAAACCCTAATGGCTAAGGATAGCTCTTCTCCTCCTCAACTAGTCATGCCTCATGTGAGTATCAATCCAATTTATGATGAAGCAACCATAGCTAAAATCACAGCCCTATATCATGATGTTACTCTTCCATATGATACTCAACAACTCTTTGCTAATGAATGCAATGTGCCTATTAGCTTTGATAATTCTACAATTAGCATTGTTTGGATCCAGTTAGTTTCACTCGTCACATACCCTATTATACAATTAGCCACATCCCTCCTTCTGAAATTTATAATGAAAAATTATATGATGTTATTATTAGTTTCATGTTTGGTATTGATGATAATAAACATGTGCATGATGATTCTCACACGATTTAGTATAATACCCTAGTTGCATCTCATACTTCTATTTCTGAAAATGCTCTTCATAATGTGTCACATACTAGTTCTTCTTATCCTTCATTCTATGTCGATGATACACTTAATGATATCTTTCTATCTGAATATTTGTTTGATTTCAATGAAACACTTGCTAGTCATGATTCTACTTATTTTCTTACTTCGAGAGTGAATCCCCCCCTCAACTGTAATCTTCTTGTGAGATTATATTTAATAACATACATGATTCATCTCCTTATATTAGTTCATCTCCTCTTATCACTTCATCTCTGTCTATTACTTCATCTCCTCCTATCACTTCATCTCCACCTACTACCTCATCTCCATCTGCTAGGGATGTTTCCGATGTTATTATTACTACTTATACAAATTTCCTATGTGCTTTTCTATGTATTACTTATTCAGAACCAATATATAGTGTGTCCATAGCATCATAATCTCTTATGTATCCTCTTGATATTCCTACGATTACACATGATGAAAAATTACAACTGCTTAACACATTGTTTCCATCCTCTATTATTTCTTCATAGGATATCTTATCCCTCATGCATGTTGTTGGTTACTTATAATCTCACATCCAATCTCTCACATTAGAAAGGAAGGCCTATTATGCTTCCATTGATAATAATTCATTGCGTGGCAATCCTATTCCAAATAAAATCAAAACTCAACATTTCCTAAGGTTTTTTTATACCTACATTTTCATGTTTTGATGGTACTAAAAATCCATACTTGCATCTCGGCATCATCCACATCTATCGACTCTATCGCCACGTCAACCTCATCTAGCCCGGGGTACTAGCTACTCTCTTATCGTCCCTATCTCACTCCAACCCTCCTCAGCACCCTAATATCTCTAACCCATACATACGACTGGGGGGACGTCCTGGGCCATACCAAACTATTGTGAAACCCGCTCAACCTGATATAACTTTCCCACCTCGTAAATTAGTTCTTGTGCATTTTAGCTCTAATGCATCCTCTGTTCATCCTCCATAGTCTTGGTATGGCCTCCATATCACTACCTTAGGTCCCATCTGATCTATCATTGTTCTATAGGTGTCTATATCCATCTTCCTCTCACGCACACCTACCCATCTCCCAAAAATATGTTTGGCCTCACCCAATCTCTCCGAGGTCCACCAACTGGCATCAATATTGCAATATGCTCATAGGTCCATATATGCAACAATTTTGTAGCTCCAATGCCACCCCCATGCTCCTCCTATGTAAATTTGTATAGATCCCTATACAGGTGGGCCAATACACATTGTGCCTAGGCATACCTAGTGCTCTCCTCCTCTATCTGGAAGAAAATATCATGCATATTATATAATATTCCTACACCACCACCCTCCACTATCATTGATGACACATTCACCATAGCAATAACCTTCCACAATCGTGGAACCCCTGATCTCAGAATAGCATATAGGATAATATGGACCTCACTAAGAACTTGAGTCCACAAAAAGTACTGCCTAACGGCCCTCATCTATCTTTTAATATCAGCCACTATCATAACTTGTATCTTCTTGCCAACAATAAGTAGTCGTATTATATAATACACATCCTCTAGTGTGACTCTCATCTCCCCTGTAGGTAACCAAAAGGTGCAAGTATTTGTATACCACCTCTCACACAATGTTGTAAGCATAGGAATATTATGGGGTACATCCCCATACTCGTTATGTGTCACATATTGGCACATTCCAAAACATCCCACTCATCGTCTGCCAACCCTAATCTGAGAAATGTACTCAAATAACAGCCACCACGAAACTCTCTCGAATGGATATCCCTCTACACACCACAAAACAACAAAAACACAACATTAGAACATCATATATATACAAACATACTCATCTACAACATCAACACACATCAATTTCCCTATTTACATCATTATGGAATCCATAACTACTCTCTAGACAGGTGCACCCAAAACCAGGATCGGGGCACCTAAGAGCAAGATGCTAGCGCACATGTCTGGGCACTCTTGTCCCAAAGGTCATTAGTGCCTTCACGGCTCTTTTCTAGGTATAAAATGTCAAGAAATTCAAAAACAAAAAATTCACAAAAAATCGTTAAAATGACTAATATCAACACATTTTTTGAAAACCAACTAATATCACTGGAAGGCACAAAATTCTTCAATAAGAAGGTAGACAGGGAGGTGGAAACCAAGAAATTTCTAGAAGAGGAGGAGAATCTTGAGTTCGTGACTGCTGGCCTCAAGGTGGCGTTGATCCCTGAACCTTTTGATGAACTGACCAAAATGGTGGTAAGGTATGTTACCCTTGAAGGAAGATATGTGACTATACCTCATAAGCATCTGATTTTTCTGAATCATTTTCATAGAAATAACATTATCAGCTTTCCTCACTATCTGATTAACTCTCTGGAGAAATCTATAAGGGAAGTTTAAAGCCACTTTAGGGCTATCCCTTTGCACCAGGGCCTTATCCTCTTGATTCACCGCCATTTCTCCAGCTGCCCTCCCGTGAATCCTATCCCACCTCCCTCCTCCATACCTCCACCTGCCCACACTGCTCCCACTCCCCCCGCTAAAAAGAAAGAATGAAGATGTTGTCTCTAGCAAGAAAAGCAAGAGCCTCAAAGCTAAAATCCCTGCTTCCCAACGAGTCCTAAGGAGTCACAAAGACTTGGAACTAGCTGAAAACCTCCTGCATATTAGCAAGCTGGTGGAGGAGCCCAAAGAGGAGGAATTGTTGGATAGGGTGGATGATTAGAAAAGGAGATACAAGAGCTCAAAGGGGCTATAAAAAACATGGAAAGAGCTAAGGGTAAAAGGATCCTTCAAAGTGAGGAGGAAGAGGGGGTTATTGGTGAAGTCTTCAAGAAACTACAGTCCTTAGATGGCAGATTGGGGAATGCTAAAAGCCGCAATGACTGCATATTGTCTGCCCTCAAAAGCATTTATAATTTCATTGAACAACATGTCCACAGTGTTTGCAGTTTAAGTGGGATTAATGAGGACATATGGGGCCCTAAAGAGAAAAGGGACATTGCAATTGCCCAAGCAGATTTGCAAGACTCCTCTCAGGCCACTGCCATTGCCTTCTTCATGTCACTGCAGGCTATCAAGACCAAAATTGACAGAGCCATCAAGTAACGGGTTGTTGTGATGCTGTTTTTTGGCTGCGATGTGGCTGTCATCGGGTGGTTCTGGAGCTGTTTTTGGCGGAGCTCTTTATGTTGTTTCTCTTTTGGTTTCTTTTTGATCTTGCCTTCTTTTCTCTGGATCTTTGTACGTTTTGATCCTTTTTTCACATATATTGTAATATTTGGCTGTTGAGCCTTCCTTGGTTGACTGTTTTTCCCTTCTCTGGGCTGCTTCTCTCATCTTTACTATCTGGCTTTTGAGCCCTTTTGTATACAGGGTATAGTCCCTTCAAAACTATTTGCCCTTAATAAAAAAAAACACATTTTTAAAAAAATCATGCTTACCAAGTTCGTTTGCCGCACGCAATGTCATGACTATTGCTACCATATAGAATCAACTCGGTCAAGGTGCTCTAACTTGCAACATCCTCACACACAGAGATCTCACTATCACACTCGCACAAAATACAAATGAGTTACCTAATCACTTTATCATATTACTATTTATAGAAACTTTCCATTATTCACTTTACTATACTCACTCTTCTCACCCAATACAAATTGCATGATTTCCCTCATATCTTGAGCATCCTTACTTTGATTTCTATCACTTCTATGGTATTCTTTTAAAAATTCTTCCTACTACCTTATTGTACACATTACACATATAGTATTTCTCGTTGATATTGTAGTATACTCAAGAAACACACACTTTTGTGACATTTCTCATACATTATCCATTACATCATTATGTGCTTACTTTCGGATCAATGTTCTTTTTCCTTATCACTCCCCCTTTTACCAAAAGGGGGCATACAATTGGGGTCATCCTATAATTCCCCTATCATCACTACACAATCAATCTACATTCATAATTCATCATTATTAAACATTTACTCATATACCATATGACATGTCACATCATTTTCTAGCGATTCCCCCTAATGAACTAACCTAGGGGCTAGAACCGTAAAATATCTCCATGAGTAACCAATTAATCAATCACATACACTCCAACCTCTACAACAATCAAAATTACATCAACCAACCAACATGAACACAACACATTTATTCTCTTAGATGACCTGACTTGGGAGTTATATCACCACTTTCCGAGATGACCTAACATGGGAAGTTATTCTACATTTTATAATTACTTCCTGATGACCTAACATGGAAACCACCACATACACATTACGGTGACACCCCGGGAGTGGGGGAAATGAGGCGTCATTTCCTTTCCTATATTGCTCCTATATGGGTTATCACATTTGATCAAAAATTTGGATCCAATTTTTTTAAAATGATCTTTTCCTATCTGCAGTAGCTAGATATTTTGAGGATGTAGTTAAAGTTGGAGATTAAAACTAGACCTCTCTCCCTACACACTTCCTCTAGCGGCGGGTAGCAGCAGGACTCCCATATCCTCATTTTTTCATACACATGGAATCTAGTTAGGAATTTATCACTCCCTACCCCATCACATCTCCATCAACAAAGATTGAAATCTCCAATCATTCAACACCACAATCATCAATCTCATTTAGCGTTCCTCATAATAGTCTCACATCTCTCGTTACACCACATAGATCAACATGATGATCCATGTTTCACCACGCTATATGTTCTCACTTGGCACATAATTCTACTACCCTCTTCGTAATTCAGTGACATGGACTTCTCTAGACTTCTCAAGTATGCATCTCTATCTACTTTATTTTACCAAGATTTCACTCACCAACATAAAGTGGGGGCAAATGTAGACACAAAATCACGCACTTACTACTATTATTATATCGCCAAGTATGTTGTTTTATATTTGGATCTTGCGTAAGAAAATTATTCACTGATGACCCATTCCATAGTCCATCTATTTTTCTTGTTGGTCTTTATTGTTGTTTGTCTTGCACAATTTTCATTCATGCATATAGTTATAGTCAAGTCACAAGGATCCCTATCTGCCAGTTCTAACTCATCTATCATCACTGGGCTTTGGAAACTAGCACCTAGGGTTGGATGGTAGCACCAGACAACCCTATCCATCTTGGGGGCCCTTATCCTCTTTGTATTTGGTTTTATTTTTAATATTTGAGGTTGGTATTTTCAGTTTTCCCTCTCATCTCCTAAGGTTCTATTCGACATGTCGGGTCATTAGTGTTGAGATTCGAACAAGAGATCCCTATATATACATAATATACATACCATTATATATGTGCACTATTCTTATCTAGGGCTAGTTATCTACATAGAGTAAGGGACTACATTTGGACCATTACTATGCATACACACTACATAGGAAGGGGAGTTCACTTTATTCCATCCACACATTTGCATTTTTATCAAGATATTGCCCGCTATTTTGGCGTCATTGGCACGAGGGCGACCTAGGACCACTATTACACACACTTACACACATAACTACTTTTGGTCAAAGATGTAGTGTAACACCCAGTTGTAATTCCACCATTGTGGAAGTTGAGGAAATTCTGACCCCTCGTTTTACATCTTTACTTTTTTATAATTTGATGACTATTTGAGTGTTTTACATGTGCTTTCTTCATTACAGGTTTGCAAGTACCTCGGCGATCCATGTGCAACCTACATGCGACAAAAGGGGAACAAGTGTGAACCTCTTACGACACCTCAGAGGAGGATTTTTGAGCATCAGTGTACACCAAGGTGCCCAAAAATAATACTAGGGTGCCCCCATCTCTCTCCAGGTACCCAGTCCAGTTCCACCTCTGCTACATTTTCTAGGGTTTGTTGCAATGATCTGTTATTTTGTTCCATCACCCGGTTAAGTCCCAAGTCACTATGAGGTAAGAAAAATTAAGGTGAATGTTTTATCCCTCTTATTTCATTTCATTAATTAATTAAATAAATTGTTTAGCATTCATATTTTTGCATTTAGATTCATTAAAAATTATCAGATTTTATTGAATCACTTTTTGATTTTTCTAAAAATTAAAATTCATTCTCTACTTCAACTACAAGTGTTTATGCTTCATCTAAATTGGTAGATAGATCTCTTCTTAGCATGAAACCAAATTTTGGTAATTGTGCATCGGTGAAGAAACTTAATTTATTATATTTTGTTGGCTTGGTAGCTTCCATGATTTAATAGAGCATCCTATTTAATTTGGATACAAACTCTCTCATGGGTTCATAGGGCTCTTTCTTCAATTGAGACCATTGGGAAAGAATAACATCAACATCCTCATCTGGTTTAAATCTAGCTTCAAATTTAGATTTCATACCTACCAAATTTGTGATTGATATTCTTAGGAAATGATAGAACCAATCCGTAGTGGCATCTTACTAGGATCCCACAAAAAAGTGGAATGAAACATCTTCGTACTCCACTCCCAACACCCCACAAGTTGTTATTAATGTTTTGATATGATCATAAGGATGTTTCTTTCCATCTCCTCGAAACTTCATAAATTTCTTCCTAGATCCATTGGGTAGATCATGCAATGGAGGATTTAATACCAACGGTCCTATCATCACCAATCCGGCACTATGATAATTCTTCTTTGGGAACTCCTCGTCTTATGATTATTTACTAAGGCCATGACCTTTAGTTTGGTGGATGTAATCTGGAAACAAAACAACAACATAACACAAAAATACCATCGACTATGATAAGACGGAATGATGACAAATCTAAAATATCAAAGTAAATTATAATATTAACATGAAATTGTTACAATCTCACCCATGAGGTACTTCAACAAGACTATGGGAGAAACTTTACAATTACACCTCTCGATGGCTTCTTCAACACACCTTTAACTGATGGCTTCCTTTGCACACTTCCTACAATATTTCTCACTACTTCTTTCTATGCTAAATGAGGGGGGTGGCCTCTCTATTTATAGAACTTCCAGGCTTATCCATCCTATCTCTAAGATAGGATAAGAAATCCACTCTGACGAATCATATTCCATACCTTAACTCTTATCTGTACATGTAAGCTTATCTCTTAAGATAAGATAAACCTTATCATTTTACATGGGTTCCACATTTTTAGACTTTTTACAAATAAAATACACAAAATATTTATGACCTCACTCCTTGTCCTTATTACCAATATAATATTTCTAATTCCTAATCATGTAGACCCTACTCCTCTAATTACCCAAACTTTGACATTTTAACATTACAAGACCACTCACGACAAATATTTACTTTTACAACATTCCTATTGTACTTTACTTTATTCATACCGTACTCCACATTATTGGTGACACCATACTGACGGCACCGTTATCTTCTATCAGACGCTACTACTAATTATACTTAACAACATCCTATTCCTAATACATACATTAATGAAATAGAAATTATGGAGGAAAATTTTAGTGTCGACATCTTCCCCCTTCTAGCTTCTACTCCGTCCTCTGAGTAGACTATCTCAGTACTTGGAAAATCTTCAACTTGTCGTGGTTGACTCATTTCGTAATGGAGTGCCATCCAATTCCTCCAGTCGGTACGTACCATTTTCATGCACAGCTGTTATTTTGTAGGGCCCCATCCATTTTGGAAGAAATTTTCTCTGTCTTCTTTTTTGTATCTGGAATCATATACTAGGACCAAGTCATTCACATGAAATGGAGACCATCGGATCTTTTGATCAAAGTATTCCTTCTGCTTCATTTTCTTCTTATGGCTTGTATCCTTTGCTATTTCCCTCATTTCCTCTAGCAAATGAAGATGTACCAACCTTTCTTTTACTGAATCACTTTCATCCATCCTTTCATTTTTCATAACTCTCACAGTGGGAATATCAAACTCAATAGGAAGAAGCTGGATCAATGCCATGGCCATTTGAAATGGGGAGTATCATGTTGCTGACTTTGATGTTGCCCTATATGCCCACAATCTGCATGAATCCTTTTATCCCATTTATGTACTGCAAGGCTACATATTTTGCTAGAATTTGACACAAAGACAAAATTTGTTCGTTCCACCTGTCCATTTGTGTTTGGCTTGTATGTTGTTGCCTTCCCGTGCTTAATAGAAAACTTATTGATTAGGGCTTCTACCACCTCATTAATGAAGTGGCTTCCTTGATCATTACAATTTCTAATGGACAACCAAATCTAGTGACAATGCGTTCATATATGAACCTTGCCACTTCATCCATGGAAGCCGTTTTCAATGGCCTAGCTTCAACCCACTTGGTTAAATAATGCGTGGCAACTACAATATACTTATTTTGGCGTGATGTAGTTGGAAGTGGACCTACAATGTCTATTCCCCATTTTTCAAAGGGACCAAGTGGAAGAATAGGACATAATGGAGCTGATGAAGTCTTACGGTTACCATGTGTTTGACAAATATCACATGTCTTACAATAATTATAACAATCTTTAAAAAGAGTGGGCGGTGATAACCTCGCATCCAAGATCCTTCTTGCTTTGTAAGTTGTCGAGAGAAGTGCCCTCCACATGTACCATTGTGGAATTCTTCTAGCAGCTCCTTTCCTTGATCACATCCAACTGCCCTCTTGTACTATCCATCAGGTCCTATTCGAAATAATGCTCCATGCGAGAATAGAATATGGACGATCGGCTTGAGTAATCTTTCTCTTAGTCTTTGCATTGGCACCATCAGAAACTTGAATTCATTCGGATAATTCCAAATATCTATGTATTCACTAGGGATTGTGTCAAGGAGAAAAATCTTTGCATCGGGAAAATCATCATCATCACAAGATGATCCTAAACCATCATAGGCTCGAGAGAGTGCATCTGCATTGACATGCTTCTTTCCTGGCCTATCTATAATATCAAATTCAAATTCTTGTAGCAAAATTATCCATCTTGCTATCCTCCCTGATGGGTTAGGCTTATTGACAATATATTTCAGAGCCTGATGATCTATTACAACTATAAATTTCTGCCCTAGCAAGTAATTTCTAAACTTCTTTACAGAAAAAATGATAGCCAGAGCCTCTTTTTCAGTTACAGTATAGTTTACCTCAGCACTGCTCATTTGTCTGCTCCCAAAGTAAATTGGATGTTCATTCCCATTTTCATCCTTTTGGCTCAAAGTACTACCTAGTGCTGCATCTGAGGCATCAGTGTACACAATGAATGGCTTGCTCCAATCTGGATTCTTCAAAACAGGTGAAGACACCAGGGCTTCCTTCAGTTGTCCAAAAGCTTCATGCGCCTTATTTCTTCTATTCATAGGAAATGGTAAATCTTTGATTTTTGAAACTTTATCAGGATCAGTACCAATACCATCTCTGGATACAACATGCCCTAACAAAACGCCTTTAGAACATCCAAAGACACACTTTGTAGGGTTTAGTGAGGCTTGTGCTTCATCTAACCTTTGAAATGTTGTCTCCATTTGGTGCAGGTGGTCCAACTTGCTCCCATAGATGCAAAAATCATCTAGAAATACTCTGATGAAGGTCCCAATGTAGGGTTCGAACACCCTATTCATCAAACGCTGGAATGTTGCTAGAGCATTACACAACCCAAAAGGCATAACTTTATAAGCAAACATTCCCAAGGAGTGGTGAACGTGGTCTTCAGCTGATCTTTCTCTACTATACGAACTTGGTTGTATCCGCTATATCTATCAGCAAAACTATAGCACTCCGGCCGCCTACTTGGCCCAAGATCGATCTGAAAATGGAAGAGGGTAATGATCTTTCTTTGTTGCCTTATTGAGCTTCCTGTAATCAACACAAATGCGTAGCTTCCCATTCTTTTTTATTGAGATCACAATGGGAGAAACCCATTCTGAATTCTCCACAGCAAATATGAATCCTGCATCAAGCAACTTATATATTTCTTCTTTTACGAGTCTTGGAAAAATTAGGATTAATTCTATATGGCATTTGCTTTATGGGCTTAGCACCATCTACTAGCTCAATACAATGTTCTACCCAACTTACTTGATGGAGTTCCTTATAATCAAAAGTGAATAGGTGTATGTACCTTGAAAGAGCTGAAAGTAGGATTCCTTCTCACTCTCCATCACAAAGCATCACCAATCTTTATTTGTTGGAGATGATCATCAACTTCTTCTTCGAGATAATTTTATGGGGTCTGGGTTGGTGTGGATTTGGAAGAATATCCATGACCTGAAAAATCCACCTCACTTTCTTCATCTTCAATGTCCACTTCACTTGGTACTAGAGTAATCGGAGGATTTCCAATCATCAGTTTCATCACTTGAATCCACGAGTTACGCTACGATGTCGAGGGATCACGTTTATCTTCACCCTCTCTCTACCACATCCAAGTGTCATGAAACCTTCATTCGGTAGTTTCTTGCATGAACTCTCATTAGCCATGGTCTTCCAAAGAAAAGATTGGGTACGCAATACCATTTTTCATCACCTGAAATTCTACCACACATACAACACCCATAACAGATATTGCCACATTTGAAACTACACCTTCTGGTTTAGTTTTTCCCTTATTTAATGACCTTAACATAAGTGTTGAAGGGCGATCAATTTTTAAACCCAACATATTCATTACAGACTCGGTCATTACATTAACTACAGCACCTCCATCAACTAAGACATCATGAATTGAAATACCATTACATAATACCTCAGCTTGTGGAGCATAGGGATCTGCCTCTCCTCCAAAACAGGGACCTCAACCTCCTTCCTTCTTCGAGCATTGAGTCCACCTCGCAACTCCCGCCTCTTCTCAGAAGACATAGCCAAGAGTTGACCATATGTAATATTTGTAGGCCTTTTGGACAGATCTTCCAAGATGGAGTATGGTCCTTGCCCCTATGAAATCAGAAAATCCTGCACACCCAACTTTCTTCTCCTATGTTTCTTACTAGTTTCTCCTTTCATCTTCTTAGGATCAGTTCCATCTTGATTATCTTTTTCTTTCTTTCTTTTTGTTACAAACACATCTACTTCATTATTTCTACTCTTATCTACTACATCAAGAGAATTCACAGGTGCTTTTCCTTTATCATTATCTCTTGTACCAGATGTAGAAGCTCTATCTGGAAAATTATACTTATAATGACCCTTTTTATAACAACCATAACAAACAACTTCAGAAATATTTCTTTTTGGACCTCTATCTCCTCCCTGAGAACTAAATTCCTTTCCTTGAAGAAGATTAATAGTTAACTAGCCCATCTTCCTAAGCAGATCTTCATACTCAGTAGATGTACTAGGAGAAATATTTGTGCTCACCGGGAGTGGTTGTGGATTCTGGACCAAAGGTGCTGGTGTAGGCTCTACTTTAACAACAATTTCTTTGGGATCCTCTTCCATGCTTTCTTCTTGCCTTCTTGCAATCTCCTTTGCTTGTTCAATGGTAGTGGCGGTCATACTTCACTCGTTGTCGATCTCGACTTCATCCCAAGAATGAAGTGCTTACATAGGAGATTATCCACGCCATTCATCAACCCATCTCGCTAATCCTTCCTTTCGGATCGGGCATCGAGCTTCCTCCTTAGCTCTAGAACATGAGCATGATAATCCCTTATCTTCTCCTTCTCTCCTTGGGTTAGCTTTGTGATATCAATCATGAGATCTCGCATATCTCTCGTTGTTCACCAAATTCTTCAAGAAAACTTTAGTTAATAAATCCCATGAATTTTTCACATTATCACCTAGTGTTTCAAACCACCTAAGTCTTTGAACCATCCAAAAAGGTAGGAAAAATTCAGTCCATTGTTCCCTTCTTATAAGGCCATTACAAATACAAGATCGCTTAAACTCTTGAATGAAAGAAGCGTCTTCATTAGATTGAGCTGAAAAAATAGGAATCTTTCCCATTTTCAAAAGTAACCACCGTGAAATACCAACCCACAAGTACAATCAACAAGACTTATGTGCACAAATAATTGGAATCACTATAGAAATGACCACGGTAAACTATGGTAAAACTTGACTTACTACGGTAAAAACTGATTTTACTGTGGTAAACACTATTCACAAAAGAAAAAGTGAAGTTACTGCGGTAAATACTATTCACGGTAAAAAGTGACTTTACTGTGATAAATACTATTCACAGCAAAAATGACTTTGTCATGGTAACTACTATTCATGGTAAAAATGACTTTACCATGGTAACTACTATGCACAGTAAAAACAAGGTTATCCTCCAATTGATTTTTGACTAAGTGGGAATATCTCTCCAGAAAATCCACCAACGAGGAATGGTCCCGGCAACGGAACCAAAATGTCATCACCAATCCGGCACTATGATAATTCTTCACCTGGAACTCCTCGTGCTATGATTATTTACTAATGCACAACCTTTAGTTTGGTGGATGTAACTGAAACAAAACAACAACATAACACAAAAATACCATCGACTATGATAAGACGGAATGATGAAAAATCTAAAATATCAAAGTAAATTATAATATTAACATGAAATTGTTACAATCTCACCCATGAGGTACTTCAACAAGACTATGGGAGAAACTTTACAATTACACCTCTCGATGGCTTCTTCAACACACCTTTAACTGATGGCTTCCTTTGCACACTTCCTACAATATTTCTTACTACTTCTTTCTATGCTAAATGAGGGTGGTGGCCTCTCTATTTATAGAACTTCCAGGTTTATCCATCCTATCTCTAAGATAGGATAAGAAATCCACTGACGAATCATAGTCCATACCTTAACTCTTATCTCGTACATGTAAGCTTATCTCTTAAGATAAGATAAACCTTATCATTTTACATGGGTTCCACATTTTTAGAATTTTTACAAATAAAATACACAAAATATTTATGACCTCACTCCTTGTCCTTATTACCAATATAATATTTCTAATTCCTAATCATGTATACCCTACTCCTCTAATTACCCAAACTTTGACATTTTAACATTACCGGACCACTCACGACAAATATTTACTTTTTACAACATTCCTATTGTACTTTTGACTCTACCGTACTCCACATTATTGGTGACACCGCATCGACGGCACCGTTATCTTCTATCGACGCTACTACTAATTATACTTAACAACATCCTATTCCTAATACATACATTAATGAAATAGAAATTATGGAGGAAAATTTTAGTGTCGGCAGTCCCATGTTCTGTCCCTACGACACTGATTCTTCTGCTTTCATCCTTGGTTCTTATTCCTCTGGTTCTTCTTCTACTTCTTGTTCCAGAGGAATGATGTTCAATGGTTCATTTTTTTGGTTCTTAAAGAGGAAAATTAGGATCAAACTCAGGGAAATACTCTTGACAAGTTCTTCTTGTCAGTTGAGTAATGGGAAGTCTGAAATCTACTTGCATTTTATCTTCAAATATTGGATCACTTATACCATTAGCTTGGGAAACCCTTGTGTATCTTCTTTTTATAAACTTTTTGTATTGATGCACCACTCAAAATATACTTCTTCTAAGCTCTTCTTTTCTGGTTAGGAAAATGTCTTGCACAATGTAGAGACTGAGCACATTCTTCTTCCAAGTCTAAAAATCTTGCACATGTGTGATAGTGATTGAATCTTTCTTTGTTATTCTAGATGTAATTCCTCAAATCAATTGTAAGATCTTCTTGACTATCTTGAAAGAAAAGAATATTAGGATATAAAACAGGAACATTTACAAGAATAGTAATCGAGGGAAAATGCAAAGCAAACATCAACATTTTTACAATTTTCAATCTCTAATTTTTTAATTTTTTAGATATCTGATTTTTAATGGATTTTTTGGTTTATGATGTGGTGAAGAGATAGAAAAATATTCCCCACGGTGGGTGCCACAAACTGTTAGTGAAATAATTTGTCGCAAAGATAAATTAGTTGATTTTCTCTAACGCTTTTAGACTATATCCCTCCTCTTTGTGATGTGTATACTCCCATTTATTAAATGCAGATAAAAAAAATATTGTGGGTGGTCATGAAGATGGAGATCACATAGGGTTACTCCAGTAGACCTATGGAATATTTATTGCACCCATTGCAAGGAAGGGATTTTCTTAGAAGACAAGGTGAAGGGAAATAAGAACTTAGGAGAGAGGGGTTAATCTTGTAAATAAGCACTAGCATAGTTTCACAAGCATTAACCAAAATTAAGCCACACTCAATTAGAGGAAAATAACTTTGCTAATAATGACAAGATATAATAAATCATGGACACATAATTCCATTAATCAATTCATCAAAGGCACTGACACCTTCCTTGGTTAATAATGACAAGATATAATAAATCATGGACACATAATTCCATTAATTAATTCTCCATGTTGTTTTAATATATGGTAATTTCATTATGTTGACACCGCTTATTTTGGATATTCTGAGGATTATCAACCGACAATCGTACTGGCATTGAATATGTGGATTTGTGGAAGGGTCCACTAGAAGGTTGGCACATGGAATTCTAGGCATTATCATTTGAACATGGATTTTTCAGTCGCTTGGATTTCGCCTGCTCTACATTCGGGGTTTGTATCCTTTGTAGCCTGATTCTAGATATGACGTTGAAATCTGACTTGTCGTTGCTTATGAGGAGATGTTTTATTAGACCTGAAATTATGGATATTATAATGTCAATTGAAATATTTCGGTCAAAATCTTAGAGTTATAAAGTAATATGTTTGATTATTAGTTATAGGTCTGGTCTATTATCTCAATCGACTAGTAACATATATTCTAATAATAGCCTTTGGCTATATTAGAAGAATGAGTCAAATCTAATAGTCGATAGGAATTTTGTATGATGTTATAAAGTTTGTTTTTAAATTTACTAGTCATTGTAAAAGTCTGTAAAATCCAAAGTCAATATATGTCATAATTGTCATTATCTTTTTATCAATCAATCACATTTTCAATTGTAAATATCTTAAAGTTAGTTATGTTATTAGTTTTGTCATTATCCAAATACATCATTTATTGTAAAAGACTCAAAATCATATAGGTGATTTAAGGATTTTTTAATAGTCATTTTATAATTTTTCATCATGATTCAAAGTCAAAATATTTCAAAAAAAAAATGCCCCACTTTTCAATAATTGGATGTATTTTTCCTTGTACGCGACATCCATCTCGTGGGGATAAATTGTACAATGAACTCCATGATCAAATAAAACCGAGTTAGTAGCATCAATCGGATGTCGGAGGACAATGGAGGTTAGAGGTCAATTAGTGACCTCTCGTCAATCACCAAAAATGGGGCCGCATAGATGGTTTGGTCGCATTGTTTCAGAGTATGTTTTAGTTTTAGTATTCCTAGTTTTCAATGTTCTTGTTGTGTTGCTTGTTGAATAAAATCCTTTTTATAATCTGGGAAGGATAAATGTTTTTATAAAACTCACTTTCAGGGAGGAGGAGAAGATTACGAGGTAGGCTGGGGGATGATTATATAGTTAGTTCCCAACTTTTGGATCAAGGAGATTCAAAATTTAGGTGCCCTAGGAGGAAGGGAAAATGCCACATGAACCCAAAGAGGTATGGAGTATTCCTACATAATTCGTATTATCACTATGCCTTCACAAGGGTAAAGAGATAATCAATGGAGTTTATACATGGTCTAAGCAGTGCTTTCAGGAGGTGGTTCAACTTCTTCAAAATATGGTTCTTCATCGTGTTCACATTAAGGGGGTGAATATTTGAGAATTAATAATGTTCACACTAAGTGGGTGAATGTTAGGAAAATAGTGTTTACATTATTAATGTGGTTAGTGTGAGAGAATAATAATTATGTGTGTAATTATTATATTGGTGAAGGTAAGTTAGTATATATTGTTAAATATGTTTGTTATATAAAACATCATATAACAATTTTTTGTTCTGTGAGTTTAACCACTCACATATATGGTGTTTGGGTGAGATATTCATAGGAGACTACTTAGTACTACTTCCTAAAATATAAGAATGTTATTCCTATATATATGTAAAGTGTTACATTGAGAATTAATGAGAATGAGTTTGAATTAAGTTTTATTTGTATCAATTTTGTGTTTATTTCTTTGTAACTCTCATCTGCTCCTCCACAGAGTATCCCTATGTGATAACCATCTCTATGGCCACCCACAATATTTTTTTATCTGTATTTAATAAATTTGATCCTTCCCAACACAAAGAGGAGGGACATAGTCCCAGAGTGTTGGTGAAAATCAACTAATATTTCTTAGCAAAAAAATATTTCACCAACGTATGTCTGTATTTGTAAGGAGGGGCTTAGCCCTAGAGAATTGGTGAAAACTCAATAGTTTGCAACACGACAAATTATTTTAGCAAATTAGAAACTAGTGCCCAGGGTTAGACAGTAGTGTCAGGTGCCCATGTTCAGCATAGGCACCCTTGTCCTCTTTGTATTTGGTTTTATTTTTTATATTTGAGGTTGGTATTTTCAGTTTTCCCTCTCATCTCTTGACGTACTATTCATCATCTTGGGTCATTATTGTTGATATTCAAACAAGAGATCCCTATATAAACACAATATACATACCATTATATATGCAGACTATTCTTATCAAGGGCTAGCTATCTACATAGAGCAAGGGACTACATTTGGGCCATTACTCGCAAATAGACACTACATAGGAAGGGGATTTCATTCTATTCCATCCACACATTTACATTTTTGTCAAGATATTGCACACTATCTTGGCATCATTGGCGTGAGGGTGACCTTGGAGCATTATTGCACACACAAGCACATAGAACTACATTGGGTCTGAGATGTAGTGCAACACCCAATTGTAATTCCACCATTGTGGCAGCTTGAGGACAGTTTGACCCCTCATTTTGCATCTTTATTTTTTAGAATTTGATGTCTATTTGAGGGTTTTACATGTTCTTTCTTCATTGTAGGTTTACAAGGTACCTCAGCGATCCATGTGCAACCTACATGTGAAAAAGGGGAACAAGTGTGAACCTCTTGCGATACCTCAAAGAAGGTTTTTTGAGCATCTACATAGACCATGGTGCCTAGAAATAAGACGAAGGTGCCCCTATCCCTCTCTAGGTGCCCATTCCATCCAATTTCACCTCTGGTACATTTTTTGGGGTTCATGGCAATGATTTGTTATTTTGTTTCGTCACACAGTTCAGTCCCAGGTCACTAGGAGGTAAGAAAAATTAAGGCAAGTGCCTTATCCCTCTTATTTCATTTCATTAATAAATTAAATAAATTGTTTAGCATTCCTATTTTATTGTCTATCATAGTTGTGCATTTTGATTCTTATAAAATAATCTGATTCTATTGAATCACTTCTTGATTTTTCTAGAAATTGAAAATTCATTCTCTACTTCAACTGCAAGTGTTTATGCTTCATCTAAATTGATAGGTAGCACTCTTATTAGCATGAAATCAACTTTGGATAATTGTGCATTGGTGAAGAAACTTAATTTATTGTTTTTGTGGGCCTAGTAGTTTATGTGATTTTATAGAGCTTCCTGTTTAATTTGGCTACAAACTCTCTCATGGGTTCATAGGGATCTTTCTTCAATTGAGACCATGCTAGATCTATGTGCCTCACATTGTTTATTCACCCACGTTTATGCCTTTTCTCCATGGTGTTTTAATATATGGGAATTTCATTATGTTGGCACCATTTATTGTGGATATTCTGAGCATTATCAACCAACAAGCATACTAGCATTGAATATGCGGATTGGTGGAAGGGTCCACTAGAAGGTGGGCATATCAAATTTTAGGCATTATCATTTGAACGTGGATTTTTACACTCTCTTGGATTTCATCTATTGTATTTGGGGGTCAATTGCTTACATGGAAATGTTTTATTAGATCTAAATTTATTGACATTATAACGTCAATTCAAATATTTCAGTCAAAGTCTTAGAGTCATAAAGTAATATGTGTGATTATTAGTTATAGGTCTGGTCTATTATCTCAATCGACTAGTAACATACATTCTAATAATAGCCTTTGGCTATATTAGAAGAATAAGCCAAATCTAATAGTCGATAGGAATTTTATATGATGGTCTAAAGTTTGTTTTTAAATTTACCAGTCATTGTAAAATTCTGTAAAATCCAAAGTCGATATATGTCATAATTTTCATTGTCTTCTTATCAATCAATCACATTGTCAATTGTAAATATCTAAAAGTGAGTTATGTTATTAGTTTTATCATTATCTAAATACATCATTTATTGTAAAAGACTCATTATCTAAATACATCATTTATTGTAAAAGACTCATTATCTAAATACATCATTTATTGTAAAAGACTCAAAGTCATATAGGTGATTTAAGGATTTTTTAATAGTCATTTTATAAGTTTTCATCATGATTCAAAGTCAAAATATTGCCCAAATAAAAAAAATTACCTTGCTTTTCAATAATTGGACACATTTTTCCTTGTACGCGACATCCATCTTGTGGAGATAAATTATACAATGAGCGCCATGGTCAAATAAATTGAATGAAACCCTTTTTATAATTTGGGAAGGATTAATGTTTTTAGAAAACTCACTTTTAGGGAGCAGGAGAAGATTACGAGGTAGGTTGAGGGATGGTTATCTAGTTAGTTCCCAACTTTTGGAACTAGGAGATTCAGAATTCAGGTGCCCTAGGAGGAAGGAAAATGCCATAGAAACCCAAAGAGGTAGGGAGTATTCCTACATAATTTGGATCGTCACTATGCCTTCACAAGGGTAAGGAGATAATCAATGGAGTTCGTACATGGTCTAAGCAATGCTTTCAGGAGGTGGTTCAACTTCTTAAAAATATGGTTCTTCATCGTGTTCACATTAATGGGGTGAATATTTGAGAATTAATAATGTTCACACTAAGTGGGTGCATGTTAGGAAAATAGTATTTACATTATTAATATGGTTATTATGAGAGAATAATAATTATGTGTGTAATTATTATATTGGTGAAGGTATATATTGTTAAATGTGTTTGTTATATAAAACAACATATAAAAATTATTTGTTATGTGAATTTAACCACTCACATATATGGTGTTTGGATGAGACATTCATGGGAGGCTAGTTAGAAATACTTCCTAAAATATAGGAATGTTATTCCTATATAAATATATATGTAAAGTGTTATATTGAGAATTAATGAGAATGAGTTTGAATTAAGTTTTATTTGTATCAATTTTGTGTTTATTTCTTTGTAACTCTCCTCTTTTCCTCCACAGAGTATCCCTATGTGATACCCATCTTGATGCCCTCATACAATATTTGTTTTATCTAAATTTAATAAATTGAATCCTCCCCATTACAAAGAGGAGGGAAATAGTCCCAGAGTGTTGGTGAAAATCATCTAATTTTTCCTTGCGAAAAAATATTTCACCAACATATGTCTATATTTGCAAGGAGGGGCTAAGCCCAGGAGAATTGGTGAAAACCCAATAATTTCCAATTCTCTATAAAATTCGAAAAAGGTATATATTCCAAAAAATTAAAAAATAGATATCAAGTAAAAATTAGATTTTCAAGGTGACTCTAACAAGGAACGAATCCATGTCACATTCGTTTCCTGCATCATGATGATGAAGTTTCGAGATTGGTGTTTGGCACCAATAAGTGACAACAACCATGAAGAAGAAGGTTACTACCAAGAGATGTAAATTTGTTGTCAGACATCATTTTGGACCAGCTCTCAAAAAATTATGGACTTTGGAAAATCAAAGAGGTCTCTTTCTTCAAATAAAAACCTGTAAACAACCAAAGAAAAAAATGTCAGTAACATTTTTGTAAAATTTTTGGAAAGAGTATTTAGGATAGATAAAATTGTTGTTTTTGAATATCCTACCATCAACTCCATGTGGCTCCAATTCAAACGGACTGCTGGTAGATGAATGAAAATGGGAATTGTACCCATTGATGATTAAGAATCTAAGGGCCTGATGAGAAAGATGCAAATGAGATAAAAAAATTATATGAAAAACATGAAGAGGAAGAATCTCATGAAGGTAATGTTTTTAATTTCATGCAGTTGACTAAGAAAATCAAAACCATATCTTTTTTCTCTCTTATGGAGATGAAGAAATGACCGCCTTGAAAAGGGAGTTTGTGCAAAGGATCTTGAGTGTTGCATAAGAAAATTATGATTCCCAAACCAATCTTTATATTTTTAATTATGTTGAGACTATGCAAGAAGGGTATGAGCAGCTTGAAGCACTCCATAATGGTGAAGAAGAATAGATTCATCCTTCGGAACAAGATTATGATGATTCTCCATATTAAGAGGTATTTGTTCCTAAAATACTCCTATGTGTTTCTCATGACTTCCCTGTTCTTGAGCCTTCCAATGAAATTCAATTCATCACCTTAGAGGATAATGAAGAAAGCATGAAAGTTTAAGTTCCATTCATATCTTCATTTTGGCTCGAGATATCACCTGTTGAAGTAGAAATATGCACTAGGTATGAGAATTCTTGTCTATTGATGGATGATGAGATGGTTTCTTTACCATCACCAAAAGAATGTGATAGTAATCATAAAAGTGAGCATGAAGTCTTCCCTTTTCCCTGTAAAGTAGAATACTTTTTAGGAGATGTTCTGCATGGATTAGAAGGTTATCCTCTTCTTGCAGACCCAACATTGTATTCTTCCCCATGTCATGAGGATGATTCGATGAATCTTGAACTGAAAGGTATACCCTTCCTCTACAACATGGATCTATTCTCCCTATTTTAAAATAACAAAGACCATATATGTCTGCATTTGCAAGGAGGGGCTTAGCCCCAGAGTATTGGTGAAAAATCAATAATTTACAACACGAAAAATTATTTTTCTAACAAATACCTAAGTACAATCCAGATGAAAATGTGGAGAAGGAAAAATTAAGGTTGGTTGAAAAGGTTTTTTCACATCAACCCAAAATTGATTATAATGAAACATTTGTGTCAGTGGCTAGACTAGATACCGTCTAAACTATCTTAGCCATAGTAGTTCAGAGCTAACGAAAAATTTATATAATTGACATAAATTCCACATTATTTGATGGTGTTATAGAATAATAGGTTTATGTGAATAAGCTATTGAGATATGAAGTTGAAGGAAAAGAGTACAAAGTTTGTAGACTAAAGAAAGTTCTCTACATTCTGAAGAAAAAACTAAGAGCTTGGTATAGTTGCATAGTTACATCTACTCATACTTATTGAGTAATGAATTCATCAGAAGTATAAGTGAACCCACATTATATATATAAATGAATAACCAAGGTCAAATTTTGATCATCTTCTTATGTGTGGATGACTTAATTTCACAAGAAACTAGTCAGTTGTATTGTTCAAGTTCTAAATGAAAAGAGAGTCTAAAATGATATATTTGGGATTAATGAATTATTTCCTTGGCATCAAATTCAATCAATTAGAAGGTTTAATTTTCATATGTCAATATAAGTATGCAAATGATGTTTTGAAGAGGTTCAGGCACGAGGGATTCACTTTGTAAACTTATGGTCTCTCATGTGCATTTGTAGAATAATAAAAAACACCCCTATTTCCACATATACATCTCAATATTCTATTATTAAAAACCCTCCAAATACAAAATTTTAAATATTAAAAAACCCCTTATTTTACCATATATCTAAACTACCAATTTTCCCTATGATATTTTTATACCCCTTTTTATTTCCATCTCTTTAGTGTTAGATTCAAGATTTTAAAATTTTGAGAAACTGAATTATATTTCCACTTGAAACCATGATATAATTCATATTGGGCTATAAAACTACAAACTCTCAGTATGTGTAATTTTATATCTCTCTTCCTTTATTTTCCAATGACATCTTTCACACCAATCAAAATGTTTATAGTAATGTGGAGGGTCATATAATGTGGTTGCAATATTTCCAGTTAAATGTATTAATGTTCATGACATGCATTCTCCTAAAACATTTGAATCAAATGGTAAGAAATATACCTTAGCAATGATACTATAAAGTATGTCACAAAATTTTAGAGTTATGTAATATTGTTACTTTGGAAAAAGATGTTGATTATCTCTAAACCATTTTGCTACTTTGACAAACCAAACAATGCAAATGATATTTTTTAGGGATTCTTCATATACCCCATGAATAATTATCCATCCTCCTCCCTAGTACTCCATATATCATACCCCCAATATATTTTTTAGAACCTTTACACGTGAACCCATTATACCCATTAATATAGAGCGATATAATGAGTATATAAAACCCCAATACAAAATCACCTGATAGGTAATGATTCGGTTTGTGAATCCCTCGTGGGTTCAGGATGCTAAATAGAGAACTAACATCAACACCATTTCCCACAAGATTTAATTTGAGTAAGGATGATAAGGGACATCATGTTGATCCAATTTCTTACAAATGAGTTGTTAATATTATAATGTAATTAATTGCCACAATGCCTAATAATTTTTGTGGCATAAGCCTTATTTTAAATTTTATGGATTCTTTATAAGACTCACATTGGCACGATGGGAAATTTTTTTCTAAAATACGAAGTTGGAAAAATAAGACATGTAATTTTATAGTTTGCATTAAGTTATTTCAAGTTGGTTGGTTATAATGGAAATGAATTCACAAGAAGAGTAGATGACAAAATGTGCACATTTAGATATGCTTTCCACTTTGGTTCGGGTGCAGCTGTATGGGATTCCAAGAAACATACCATTTTTACCATATCTTTAGAAAAGGTAGCATATGTTGTAACCACATTTGTAGCATGTTAAAAAGAAGCATTTAAGATATTTTTTGACATCTTTGCTATCGCATTGTCCAACAATCATGAGTTCCACATAAGGATAAAACACATTGATACAAAATGTCACTTCATTAGGGAGTTAGTCAACAAAGGAGAACTATATTTGGACTTTTGTATATCAAAAGACTAGGTTATTCATTTCCTTATTGCATTTCAACCTGATGTATATCTAAATTGTAGTTTTCCTCTCTCTATATATGAGGTTTCTCATTTGTATTTTTCAACCCAGTTGTAAGCACCAAAGTGCAGTTTAATTTTTAATAGAAATTATATTTGTGTATTTTAGTTTGTGTATGTATAATATTATACATTTTATTACTTCTTTTCATTCTTATAGACACCCTTAAGTAGAATTGACCCACCCAATCCTTTATCTTTATCTATTTAAATATTTCTTAAACCTCAACTACCTCATTATATTGATTTGTGTATATGTGGAAAGTTGTTTTATTTTACATTAATCAATGTATAAAAGTAATTATAACACAATGGATCCCATATATTATTACATAAAGTGATTGATTTGTGTTGTGATTTGAGTCAATTTTACATTTGAAATTGTTTATTTTGTTATTTTGGCATGATTTTTTTGGGGAATTAGAATTTTTTATTTACATAACAGACGATGCCACTATATATTTTTTACAACATCAAGTTTGCGATGGTTGTATTGAATATTTTCCACCTATATTAAAAATATTCAAAGTAAATACAACACAAATATAAAGAAAAATATAAAAATCAAATATAGTATAATTCTTTATTCAATGATTATATGCAATTTCATTTTAATTTACAAACAAAATTATTTACTTAGTATAGTAAAACAAATGCAATTATATTTTTTATTATTATTTTAAATATACTCATTGTGAGTATAGTAAAACAAATGAAATTATATTTTTTATTATTATTATAAATATACTCATTGGATTGGTTTTATTTTAATCAATCAAAGATGACACAATTAATTTTTTTAAAAAATCTACATAATAATATATAGTAATGCAATATCGATGGAATAAGATGATATTAATTAAGCTTTCTTCTCATATAAATTACAAAATATAAAAGAGATAAACTGACGAGCTATTAAATGTTAATGTCCTCTTCTTATTGTGATTACAAATTTAAATTTAGATTTAAAAGTGAATCCATTCACCGACATTATAATCTTCGGTTGAAAAGAATTTTTTTAATAAGAATTTAATGGATGTCAAAGTTAAAGTTAAATTAAAAAAATATAGGGTAGGAGTTTTCCTTGTGGCTATGTATTTATTGATGAGATGAGGTGGTGTAAATATCATGGTTTATCAATTTGAACCAAAATTCATTTGAAAAATGATAATTTCTTATGAAGGAAATAAGAGTAACCATGTTTGTTTTATTATAAGAGAAATTTCAAATCACAGACACAAAAATATTATGTTGGATGTGGCGGTGGTGCCACACAATGTGGGAGTGGTACCTTTGTGCGGTAGGCATTATTGATGAGGGTTGTATATATATATCCGTGTGTGTGTGTGTGTGTGTGTGTGTGTGTGTGTGTGTGTGTGTGTGTGTGTGTGTGTGTTTCTTTGCTCATAGACATGTTTTTGACAAGTGATTGGTTATATCTTGGACATTATATTTAGATATTTGATCTTATTAGACATGTGTGGACATTTAGGCATATAGCGCTAATTTAGCTTAATTTCTATATTGTCACATTTTCTTGTAATGTCATGGATACTAATGGATATGATGTTGTGTTTGGAACATAATTATAATAATGGATAGTTGTTGCATGTGGAATTCTATGGTTATATGTCACATATCATCTTGTCTAACTTTTGGAATATTGAGTATAATTGTGCATGTTGTCGCATCTTGATTTCAGTAGGATGTTAGGTTAGTTTAGAACGCATTGATATATTACTATGTCATTGAATTATATTGTATCGGACAGGTGCGGTTAATGTGTGCAATGAGTGTGCAGTGACGGAGTTTACAGGAGAACATGGGATTCGGGCCACTACTCAATCTTGCCTGGCACCCCACAGTGAGTCCTAGCCATGTTCATTGTGTGAAGCCTTAGTATAGGAGATTATTATTTTGGGCACTATGAGTGACCCCAATTTTTGTAATGTATTGTGCTTTGAATTATTAATTTTGTTTAGGGTAGTTGATTATGATGTAAACTTGTTTTGGGAGTCAATAATCCCACTTTCTTTTAAATTGTTGATTTTTTTTAATGATTCACTTAATCACAAGGGTTTAGGGTCACATGTGAGACCCTTGGGTGGTCCCCACACCCTCTACCCTTGTGCCAAAAATGCAAAACCCGAAATTAGGGTATTTTGGGCATTTTTGGGGACCCCTTTTTAGCTTGGGAGTTCCCCTAACATAAAAATGAGCCCTTGGACCCTACCTAATGGGTAGGGGGGCTTATTTTCAAGGCTAGAGGGAGTTTTCCCTCCCTTTTTACCTCTTGTTTAGTCACATCCATGTAAGGGATGTGGATTTGAGTGTTTATCAAAAGTTTCACTAGTTTTGTCTTGCTAACATTTAAGGGAATTTGGGAGAAGAGGGCAAAAAGACAATTTTACCCTTTCTCTCTTTTGTTTTGGCATCTTTGACCTTGATGAAGGAGAGGGGTGACACATGTCACCCCCTCATTGGTGAGGATTCTTGTTTCTCCTCTTCAAATTCCCATTCATGGGAAAAGAGGGGACCTTTTTTTTGAAACTTCTTGCTTGGGATGCTTGTGGATTTTGGAGCTTGGAGATTGGCTTGAGTCAAGGTGTGGAGAAATTTGAAGTTGGAGATATTTTTGGAGAGCTTTCCTTGAGGTAGGCTCTTATGTCTTTTGCTTGTGTTGCATTTATCTTAGTTGTTAGATGGGTTGCATGGTTTTGTTATTTGGTTGTTGTTTGTTTTACTCCCTCCATCATATGGCATGATGGAGTTTTGGAGTGTGGGGGAAGAGAGAGGAAATTTTCCCTCTCAATCCTCAAGGCTTGATGGACAAGCCTTGTAGGGTCTTAGTGTTTCCCCTCAATGGTTGAGGTGGGGAAGTTTATTCATTTGGCTTGAATCTCCTTCCCCATTCTTGGTAAGGAAACCCCTTTGGGGTTTGAAAATCCTTCCAAGAAGGACTTGGAGAAAGGGAGGAGGAATAAAGAGGGTTTTGGATTGAAATTAGGAGCAATAAGGAGGGTATGGAGTTATTTCTTTGTGCAAGAAATTTTTGTAATAATTTTTTTGGAGAACTTTCTCCTCTCTTCCCCACTTTTGAGTAAGAACATGGGATTATCCTCATTGTAAATGTTTGGAGTCTTGTTTTGATTTTTTTGTCCTATTTCTTTTTGTGTGCTTGTATCATTGTTAGTTCACCCTCCATCTTGTGCAAGTTTTGGATGGTTGACCTCTTTCCCATGGGCTTGGGGGAGGCTAGCATGCATCCCAACCTGGGGAGAGGCATGTGATGATGCCTATGGTTGGGTGGCAAACAAGCTCTTTCTCCTTGTTGGTTTCCTTAAAAGTCACTCTAGTTGAAGCTCAAGCATGGAGATGGTTGGATTTGTGGCATCTTGGTCTCTCCTTATTTCCTCAAGTTATTGTGAAGCATTACTTTCATTGTAACACCTTGGGTGTGGCTATTTTCGGAAAGCTCTTTGGCATGTAAAAGTTTTCATCTTGAGAATTGGAGTCACTTGGAAGATTAGTTTTCCATTGGCATGTGAAAGATTTCTTTCAATCTTAGAAGGGAGATTTGTTATGTCATTTCTCTTATGTACTTTAACAATTTGAATTATGATGTAATTATGAACTTGAGATCCTTGTAAAATGAGTCTTGTAAAAATGGTTATATTTCTTTATGTGCATTATTTAAATGTCATTTTGAAAAGGAAGATTGCTTGATGGAAGTAAGATTCTCCCTAAGAAATGATGTTATTATTGCTGGTATCTTTGTTGGAAAATCTGAAATGAATTCTACTTGGTTATAAGAAGTTGTTCTTGTTTTAACTTTGGAAGAAACTATTTTTAATTATAAAATGCACATCTCCTTTTCATATCAACATGGTTTTAGAAATCTCTATTTTTTTATTTATTATTTTATGCAAAAGAAATTGTACTTGGAAATGTGGTAGTCTTCTTGATTTTTGTCAAAAAAATATTGGTATATAAAGGATTATCAAATTTAATCTTAAAATATATATATATATATATATATATATATGTATTATATTTTATATATATTCTATATTATATATGTCGTTTATATAAATAACTAAATAAATAAATAAATATACAAATATATATATAACAACATATATATATATATATATATATATATATATATATATATATATATATATAATGTATTATATATAAAACAATATGTAATACTAAATTTATTTAAACAAAACAAGAAAGTTTTAATTAAATTCGAAATTTATTTATAAATAATTAAAAAAAAACTATTTTGTGGGGGTTCGGCCTCCCATCCTGCATTGCACTTTAAACAAAAAAAAAAAAACAATGTTGTGGGGGCCGAACCCCCCCCCCCCCGCATTGCTTCTACGGGGCGCTGCCCCCCCACAATACCATCCCGCAGCCGTTGCTACCCTTCCCGCGCAGCACCATCCTCCCCCCGCCACCACTCCTCTGCGCGGCCTCCCCTGCCTTCACCCTCCCCTCACACGTCTCCCTTCCCTATCCCGCCTCCTCCACATGCCCACCCCCGCGTGCCGCCGCCGCTTTGTCCCTTCCCATACCCTACGCCGCCCCTCCTCACACGGCTTCCACATTCACACAGGTTCTTCCACAAATCCGCCCCCATACAACAAACAAAATAAAAAATTACATGTATTCTAAAAAAAAAAAAAAAAAAAACAAAGAAGAAAATAATGGATGAGAGGTGGCTATCACCAAGGGGGAAAACATAAGGAATTTTTCAAGCATCCATGGCCCATCTTCTACCTGTAGGTAACAAACAATGCAAATGAAAACAATTAACATGGAAATGAGAAGAATAACATGAGAAAGGAAAAGAAAGGAAGAGATAAAGAAGATTAGGGCAAACCCTAGGGCTTTTTCTAAACTAAGGGGCAAGATTGATTTAATCCTAGGGTCCATATTCAACCCTACACACATTAAATCATGGACAATTTTGTGGGAAATGAAATCTATTTAATAATGAGTAGTTATTGTTCTTGGGGCAAATTTTTAAATAAAAGAGAGAGAGAGACATTAAATGTGTGTAAATTTAAAAGATAGGTAAATAATTAAAGACGGGTTTAGGCTAGTAATTATTTAAACTAGCTAAATTAAATTAGAATAAAATTAGTTGTTATCGAGAATGGGTTAAGTGATGGACTAGTATTAATTCAACACTTTAAAAAAAAAAAAAAATTACCTTGGAATTTTAGTCACGTTTGGTGTGTTTTTCGGTGTCCCAAAGTAGGGGCATTACAATGAGAAAGATCTTAAGACTAGTTTATTTGAAATTTTCCTTTTTTAATCCACCTTACATGTACTAATATTTTATTTTTAATACATATTTCAATTGGAATATTTTATATATTCATCCTAATTATCAAATTATAAATATTTTTTTATTCAAATTAGCAAAGTGATTTCTAATAAATCATACAAAAGAACAAACAAGAGCCAAAACGAGAGACAAAACTCATGAAAAGGGCTAGTAAGGTGAAGTGACTAGTTTTGTATTAGTCACGAAACTTACATGAGTAATTTTGTAATAGTTTTGAAACTAGTATGAGAGATTTCATAACATTTTTATCACAAAACTACGATGACATGTAAAAGAAATAGGAAATAAGAAGAGGAAAGATAAAAATAAATAAAATAGTGGAATAGAAGGAAATAGTTCCCACACAAAGTGGAACAAAAGATTATCGAGAGAAAAAAAGGTGGAAAGTGTCGAAAACACTAGAACATAAGATAAATGTGGAAATTACTAAAGAAAACACATCAATATGAGCCTAAATTAGTACAACTCTCCATAAACACATACATACACTAGTACCACAACAGTTAATTACTCTTGTACTAAAATTAAGTGTCAACACAACACCCTACATTGATTTGTGTTTATACATGTCAAAGTAAAATATCATTCATATGTGGGTATTGAATCAATGTCAACTTGTTGCATCTATACTCATGTTTTTTGGAAGGTCCATTCCCCTCCATATGAATAAAGGTGAATCAATATCTATATAAATCATTAAATAAGGAACTACTAAAAGATGGAAAGTCATAAAAGTCACGTAGGATAAATTTGACACATTATTTAGGAAAATCAACAAATTTAGATGTCAAATTGTCCTCTCTTATAACTACAAAATTTCTATCAATTAAAGCCTTTATTTCCAGATTCAAGTTCATTCTCTCACAGTTGACAACTTTTGGTAAGTAAAAAAAGAATGATGAGTATATCTTTCTCATTTTATCTAGGTTGAAGGGTCAATACCAGGTATTTTATTCTACCTTTTAAGCCATTATGTATGCCTTGGGTAATACCATCAAGATCCCTTGTTTTGATACCTTTTGCGAATGGAGCACTAGGGAAAAATCAAGCCTTTCTCATCTTGATGCCTTAGGGAAGTGTGAAAATTTTGGAGTTCTCTTGTCATAATATTTAAATAAGATATTTAAAAAAACCATGCATTATGATCTATTCAAGAAGTAATGGTCATAGTTCATGCCTATATGTATTTTATGTCATAAGTCTTCTTTGGGAATAATTTCCCGTGTTGATTGATTAGGCACGGATTTCATGGTTTTTATTATTCTTCAAGAAATCATTTATTACTCATGTTCATTAAGTTATGCATATATTTCAAGGTTTTGAGTCTTCCTCGTGGAAAAGCAGACCTTTCTCAAGTTCATTTAGTAAGAAAAATTGGCTTGAACAATTTGAAAATTTGAACTATAAATATTTTTCAATAGATGAGTTTATAAGACTTATTATTTTGTCTACTTAAGTTGTCTTGTATAGATTGTGTTTTTAATGGAGATTGTGTATTTGGAAAACAACATTGATGTATCCTTTTCTAAAAGGTAAGGTTCTTGCTACATAGTGACCTCATGTCCTTTTCCTTATACTACTTGCACCGCCATCACCTTAAATAAATGTGATGCTTGAGAATATATCAAGTACTTACCTTGGGAGGAAATAATGGAAAACTTTCACAAATGCATTCCACATTGTCTTTGCCTCCTAGTGGCCTCCTATGAGTCTAAAGTTTATTAATGATGCTTCCTGACACCATCATTATCTTATTTAATCTTGATATAGTTTCTAGTTCAATTTTCTTCTCTTATTTCACACTTCTTCTCGTTCTTAATTTGTGTTGTGAGATGATGTATGGTAATAGTATTTATGTAGACATATTAAATTCATATACATATGAATGCAGTTTCATCTACATATTATCTCATAATAAAATGAGATGTAGATTCATCTACATATGAATGCGCAACATATTACATTCAATAAAAATGGCCATTCCTTATCGATTGACCAACAAAATCCACCCTCATCATCATTTTCATCATGTTTATCAAATTCATGGCAACACTTTTAAAAATAGAACTTATGGATTAAAATTAGTAGCCAAACATTTTACCATTATCAAAACTTCTACAAATGATTTTAAGACGAACCCATTTTAAATATATTTTTTAATGCATATATTTTCCTAAACCTTCTACATCTTAAAAAATACCTATTTAAATTTTAATATTTGATATATTCAATCCTATTGCGCCAAGTTTTCAAAGTTTGATTTGTATATTCCATGCTTAGAATCATCTAGTTGTTAAAAGATGCTTTACAATTAAGACATGTTTTTTCCTTATAACTTTCATATGAAAATTTTCTTTGTGCTCATGATAGTAAATTTATAATTTAAAACTTCCTAAATTAAATTAGGATATTATTGGAGTGTAATAATTTATAACTGGTGAAAATATGAATAAATAAGAGTAAAAACTCAAGATGTGCAAGTCATGAATGAAAAATGTTGGAATGAAAAGGTGGCTAGTTTTTAACTGTCACAAACCTCACGCGACGAAATTTGTAATGGTCATAAAATAGTATGAGATGCTTCATAATGTTACAAAAATATCACGATGTGTAATCAAATAGGAAATAATAGGATGAAAGAGAAATATATAGTAAATAGGAGAAAATATTTGAAAATAAGGAAAGGGTTAGACTCACACGGAGGTAGACATGAGTAAATAAGAGAGAAACAAAGTCAAAGGTGTCAAAACCACCAGAGTACAAGACAAATGTGAAAAATACTAAATAAATCACACTATAACTAATACAAAAATATCGACATATATCAATCTTAAGACTATTTTTTCAAATGTTTTAGTATATTAAAATTATTAATAATTTCACTACTGTATTGACAAATATTTAATTGAATGGTTATAAATGATCAATGTAAGAAAAACAATATTGAATTGTCGTTAAATTAAGTGTGTGACCCATATTTAACATTTGATCCCCAAACATTTAGAGCTCTGAGAAAGGGGAGACAATTGATAAATCCATCACTCTAAAATTTTAAGGAAATTTAAACTTAAATACATAATAAATCAATATTCTCATCTTTGGAGCTTATTTCAATAAAAATAAGGGAAAAGTGACAATTTATACATTTTATCATTAGTGCAATTTGAGATGGTGGAAAAATGAGAGAAATGGTAAATCCAGTTGGGTGTGGTATGTTCCCCTATGTGGTGAACATTATTGATAAGATAAGTGTTGAAAAATGGATTAAAATTTAAAAAATAGAGCAATGGAGAAAAAAAATTAAAATACAAAACTATGGAGATAAAGTATAGCCCAGAAAAACACAAAATATGATCGTATTAAGTTAAATAAAATTTATTAAATATAATTATCATCTGCTTGCTACAAAAAGCTTATTGATTTCTCTGTTGTCTATATATTACTACTCCTCATACCTGCTTTGGTTTGTTATCTATTCTCCTACTTTGTTCGTGCATTTGTATGTTCTTGCTATTGCTATAATTTTTGGTTGTACTCTACATTGTTGTGTTCTTTCCTTTATCTGTTATATTCTCTTTTTTATTGTTATCTACTACTACATACTGCAATGTGCACTTAAAAAAATTATTTTTACAATCATTCATTAATTTTCCCTCCTAAGAGATTTTCAAGTCCAAGAACCTAAATAGAATAGCTAAATGCAAAGGAAGGTAGGTGGAGAGGAGGGAAAAAATAAAAATAGAAATTTAAATGTAGATGAAGATTATAACATTCAACGCCCCCTTAGTCTTGATCTACTAAAAAATCATATAAAACTTCGTTATGCATGAAAAAAATTACAACCAATTCAAAAACTGACTATAGATCTCCGAAGCTAACTATAGAAACTCAAAAGCTAGTGGTAGGATCTCTGGAGGTGATTGGAAGGATCTTAAAAGCTAGTTGTAGATCTTTAGAGTTGAATGGTAGGATCTTTAGAGCTGACTGTTGGATCTCCGAAGATGGTTTTTGGATCTCCAGAGCTGGTTGAGTAATCTCTGGAGCTGACTGTATGGTCTCCAGAGCTGACTATATAGTCTTTATATCTGACTATATAATCTTTGGATCTAACTATAGGGTCTCTAGAGTTGGTTGTTGGATATCTGAATACACATGTTAAAATTAAAGAGATTCTATATCACTCTATGAGTATGGTCAAAGCTCCATAAGATGATATTTTGAGAAAAATATGGCACAAGTAGTGTGACACATCCATGACCTAGCTCGTGATTGGACATCTAGAAAATAGTGCTTAGTCATATAGTGTGGGCATCATACTAGAGAATAATCCTAGAGAGTATAAATTCCTTTACATGAACATAAATTTCATGTTACATAATTGTAGACAATTATCCCAAAAAAAAATGGTTTTTTTAGTAAGGCCACGCATAATCCAAGATTAAAAAATCATTGAGAAACATCATGGTGCATGGACCCCTTATCATCAAGATATTTGACATGGAATAAAAATTATTATTATTACCAAAAAAAATTGGGAGATAGACATGTAATCAATAAGTTGGAAAGGTCTTCATTTTCTTGGGAAAATTATCCATCTTATAAATGAGCTACACCATCCACTACTAAAGATTCCCTACTCCTCTTTCATAGCTGATTTACTGCCTCTTGTTTTGATACAACTGAATGTACAAATGATTTATTGATAGTCTAATGTATATAACAACCATAAGGCCTAATACCTTGTATGACATAAGCCTTATTTCAAGGTTTATGAAGTCTACAAAATATTCACATTGGAAAGATGGGAAATGAAATCTAATATATGTAGCTAGAACAACAAGACATGGAATTTTAAATTTTGCATTGAGTGAATTCAAATTGATTAGTTATATCAATAATGAATATGTGGAAAGTGTAAAATTTTATATATTTTCCACACTTTTATTGAGGCGAAGTTACTTTGTCTTCCAAGAAACAACCAATTACATCTCTTCAATGGAAGAAAAGTGTATGGAAGCCACATTTACTTTATCTTTAGAAATTTTAATACACAAAGTGTTGTTAGACTTAATTCATGAGAAATAGTAACATCTCATATATTTTTTGATAGTAACTTCTCTATCAAAGAATCATGTTTTCCAAAAAAATGAGATAACACATTTATACAAGATATCACTTCATTAGAGATATAATCAACAATGAAGAAATATACTTGGAAATTTGTAGATGAAAATATTAATTCTTTGCTATCTTCACCGAGACCTTGACAAAAGAGATTTTTAATATTTTAGAGATTGTTTAGGAGTTATAGATATATGAAGTGAAGATGAAGGGGTTGAAAAATTAATCTTTCCTTCCACCACTTTAACAAGTGTCTCAAGTAGCCTTGGAAGAAATTCACATCCCTTAAAAATATGGAAATCATGTTGCATAAGATCACTTCCCTTTGGAATTTGCAAAAACCTATCAGTCTGTGCTAGTAACATATGACCAATATCTTCTCTATCACTAGAAGATCCCCATGTGTCTCCCAATCTTTATGTTTATTATTTTTTGTTTACCTACATTTCAAACTAGTGTTTAGCAAAGTTATAATTATATATAAAACTAGTCTCTCTCTCTCTCTCTCTCTCTCTCTCTCTCTCTCTCTCTCTCTCTCTCTCTCTCTCTCTCTCTCTCTCTCTCTCTCTCTCTCTCTCTCTCTCTCTCTCTCTCTCTCTCTCTCTCTCTCTCTCTCTCTCTCTCTCTCTCTCTCTCTCTCTCTCTCTCTCTCTCTCTCTCTCTCTCTCTCTCTCTCTCTCTCTCTCTCTCTCTCTCTCTCGTGTGTGTGTGGGGCTTCTCATTTATATGTTTAAAGCAAGTTATAAGTAGAAACGTACATTTGAATTTATAATATAAATCATATTCTTGTATTTGAGTTCATGTGTGTGTGTATACAACAATATACTTTTTCTTTCTTCTTTTTGTTTTTGCATACACCCTCAAAGAGGGTTGACCCACTCTATCCTTAGTTTTTGATATCTTAAAAAAACCTTGAACCTCAACTACTTGATTTTTGTATATGTAGAAAGTGGTTTTACATTAAAAATGTAATAAATTAATCATAACACATTGGAGTCCATATATTATTACATAAAGTGTAATTTGTGTTATAATTTGGTCAATTTTACTTTCAAATTTGATTTTTTTTTGTTATTTTGGCATGATTGTTTTTGGAAATTAACATTTTTTGGCACAAAAAGACTATACCACTATAGTTTTATTTACAACATCAATTTTTTCCATGATTGTACCCACTTTGTGCCATTGATATAAAATAATATTCAAGGCAAATACAACGGAAATATAACATGCAAAACAAAACTCAAATATAGTATATTTTTATGTAATTTCAAATAATTATATACCATTCAGGTTTTAATTTTTATTTGGTGTAGCAAAAGAAATGATTATTTTTATAATGTTATAATTAAACAATCAAGAGTGATATGATTTGTTTTTAATATACAAAACAATATATAGTAATACAATATGGAGGAAGTAAGATGAGAAATAATTAAGTTTTCTTCCAATCCAAATTACAAAGTAAAAGAGATAGAGTGTTGAGCTGGAGGATTAAAAATTTAAAGTTAGACTTGAAAGTGAATCCATCATAGATATTATAACCCACCACCACTTCTCCTAGAAAAAAATAAAAACTTCTTGATTAAAATTAAAATGCAAATAAAATTTAAAAAAAAATCTATCTTTGAACATAACAACTAAAAGGAATGATAACCAAAAATCGTACCAAGCCAAGAATTCAAATGCTAATCAAACACCACAATCAATAAGATGAAATCAATTCGCCAAAATAACTTTACCAAAACCTTTGCAAACAAATGAGCATCAATATCATATATTATTATGGAACTCAATGAAATACAATAAGAATGGGCCTTGCTTATATAGGCAAGGAATAACAATCTAATAAGTAGTCAAGGTTGTAGATCAAGCCATAAATCAAGGAAAGAAAGTTAGTCATCAAAGAACTATTCAAGAACATAGATCAAGGAAAGAACTAATCAATACCATAGATCATAGAAAGAACTATACCTAACAACTAGATAATATCCTCCCAATATCTAAATAAATAAAACGAAATATCCACACACATAAGTGGGTGAGGATAAATACAATAAAGGTAAATAAATTACCTAGGTTAACATGAGCTAAGGTAAATATCTACTCTAACACCCCCTCAAGTGAAGCTAGGGGCCAAAAATAGAAGTGGGATATCCACAATATGAGTCCCGAGAACTAGGCCTGATGAGGTACTCATGTACAATATATCCATGAAGAAATATCAAACCAAAAGAAGGAAAGAATCCTGTTAGAAGGAAAGAGAAAGAAGAAGAAGAAGGAAGATGTTCTCACGAACACCCCCCAAGAAAAATTTCTAAATCCCTAAGCATTCCACGTAACTCAAGGTAGTGAGGTGATGCAAAAGTATTCGTAAAGATGTTCGTAATATGCGATCGTGGCCCAACTTGGCACCACGGAAACAAACCAAAATTACTAAAATTTTGGGATAATTTTATTTTTTTTGAGTGAACCATTAATACTAAAGCGTTTGCCTCACTCAAACATTAATAAAGAAATTTATCCTAATTACATTTACCCAAAATTTAAATAAACTCTAACCCAAAATAACTTAATTGTTTTATACTATAAGTCCACTAGGGTCACACATAAAAGTCTACACTCCTTTTACTATAATCCATTTTCCCATTCCCATCAAATTCCCATGACTTAAGAGTGTGTAGGATTAAATGGGTACCCTAGGATCAAATACATCTTAACCATTGATGTTTTTTTTTTGCCCTAAAAATGACCTAAGTTTCCCTATCTTTTCCTTTTTCTTTCATTTGAATTTCTTTCCTATTTTCCTTCTTTTTCTTTTCATTCTTGTTCTCATTTTATTTTTCTCCCCTTATTGCAGGTTGTGAGGAGGAAGCTATGGAATTGGTTCTTCTCCTTATTTTGAAAACCCTTATTAAATTTTGTTAAGGAGATTCATATATTAACAAAAATATGTTTTTTTTTTTTTTGGTTTTGATTCACACATTTATGTGTTTGAAAGAGGGCGGTGGATGTGGTTTTTCCACAGGTGGAGGAGTTTGGGCCGCAACAATGGTGGTGGCGTGGAGGGCGGCGTGGGGAGGTGTGGGTGTTGTGGGGCGGCGGCGGGGCTGGGCATGCAGGAGGCCGCGGGTAGGGGTGGATGAGGGGAGTGTAGGGGAGGGGGGCAGTGGCCATACCGCATGGGCCTTAAAAATGTAGGGTTTGGGGCAAGGGGGGGGCGGCGGCCCGTGTAGTGGCGTAGGGGTGGGGGCCGAACTCCCACCGTTTCATAGTTTTTTTTTTTTGGTAGTATACTTTGTTTTAAATAAACCAATGTTTTTGGTTTGATATTCCAATGCAATACATTTTATTAATATATATATTTATATTTTAGACATATATATATATATATATATATATATATATTATTCGTAAATAAAATTGATATTTTCTATGTTTCGTATATATATATATATATATATATATATATATATATATATATATATATATAATGTATGTATGTATATTATACATATGATATACATATATATAAATACATAAAGAAATAATGAGAGAGAAATAAAAACATAATAAAACTAAAGACATTGCTCTCCTTTTTTTTAAAAAGATCTTACAACTATAAATATGCAAAAATAGAGTTTTAAATGACATAACACTCTAAGTATGATTTGTTTTTTTAAAAAACTGAAATGTAGTTGTTATCTAAACAGAACCTCATTAGTTACATGTTGATTTTACTTATTTTCTTTTTTTTGTATTACATAATACGATTGTTTAATAAGAGCAAAATATCCAACTCCTCATGGAAATGAAAACTAAAATTTTCAACTTTCAGTTTATGTGTTAACATTATCAACATTTACAAGAAAGGAAATATATTGCAAGAAGGAGAGTGTTTTTGTTTAATAATAGTCACATGATTCCATAGCCAAAATAAAACAATTAGATTTCTAAATAACATCTTTCCTTAAGTTTTCACAAAAGCAAGAAAGTGCAAGAAAATAACATTTTTTTTTCTCTTGACATAATACTATCAATATTTGCAAGGTAACAAAGGTGTAAGACAACCAAAACCTTCAACAAACTATGTTTCTTTTGTAAATATAAATACAAGAGTTACATCAAGATTCAAGTAGATAGATTATTTACTTCAATACTTCACCTCCACAAGCTTGGGCTATATGGATGTTAAATCCCAAGTGGCAACTAATCAAAATTTTCTAAGACAAGTTTCCAAGTGATACAAAATGCACAAAATGGAGGATTTACAAGGAGATGTAACTTCTTACATAACTATATTCGAAAGAGGGTTACATTGCAAGAAAGTATCACAAGGAAGGATAAGAACAATGAGAGCCCAAAATGCCACCAATTCCAACTTGAGAGCCAACTTCCATGTCTTCCCAAAACCATGCAAGGAGAAAAAGAGCTTGTTTGCCACCCAACCATAGGCATCATCACATGCCTCTCCCAAGGTTGGGATGCATGCTAGCCTCCCCCAAGCCCATGGGAAAGAGGACAACAACCACAACTTGCACAAGATGGAGGGTAAACCAACAATGATACAAGCACACAAAAATAGTTCACAACAAAACAAGACTCTAAATTTACAAGGAGGAGAACCCATGTTCATCCTCAAAAATGGGGAAGAGAGGAGAAAGTTCTCCAAAAATTTTATTCCAAAAATTTCTTGCACAAAGCAACAAACTCCATACCCTCCTTATTGCTCCTAATTTCAATCCAAAACCCTCCTTATTCCTCCTCCCTTTCTCCAAGTCCTTCTTGGAAGGATTTTCAAACCCCAAAGGGGTTTCCTTACCAAGAATGGGGAAGGAGATTCAAGCCAAATGAATCAACTTCCCCACCTCAACCATTGAGGGGAAACACTAAGACCCTACAAGGCTTGTCCATCAAGCCTTGAGGATTGAGAGGGAAAATTCCCTCTCTCTTCCCCCACACTCCAAAACTCCATCATGCCATATGATGGAGGGAGTAAAACAAACAACAACAACCAAATAACAAAACCATGCAACCCATCTAACAACTAAGATAAATGCAACACAAGCAAAATACATAAGAGCCTACCTCAAGGAAAGCTCTCCAAAAAGCTCTCCAACTTCAAATTTCTCCACACCTTGACTCAAGCCAATCTCCAAGCTCCAAAATCCACAAGCATCCCAAGCAAGAAGTTTCAAAAAAAGTCCCTCTCTTTTCCCATGAATGGGAATTTGAAGAGGAGAAAGCAAGCATCCTCACAAATGAGGGGGTGACATGTGTCACCCCTCTCTTTCTACAAGGTCAAAGATGCCAAAACAAAAGAGAGAAAGGGTAAAATTGTCTTTTTCCCTCTTCTCCCAAATTCCCTTAAATATTAGCAAGACAAAACTAGTGAAACTTTTGATAAACACTCAAATCCACATCCCTTACATGGATGTGACTAAACAAGAGGTAAACAGGGAGGGAAAACTCCCTCTAGTCTTGAAAATAAGCCCCCCTACCCATTAGGTAGGGTCCAAGGGCTCATTTTTACGTTGGGGAAACTCCCAAGCTAAAAAGGGGTCCCCAAAAATGCCCAAAATACCCTAATTTCGGGTTTTGCATTTTTGGCACAAGGGTAGAGGGTGTGGGGACCACCCAAGGGTCTCACATGTGACCCTAAACCCTTGTGATTAAGTGACTCATTAACAAAATCAAAAATTTAAATGAAAGTGGGATTATTAACTCCCAAAACCAGTTTACAACTCCACTAGTAACCCTAAACAAAATTAATAATTCAAAGCACAATACATTACATAAATTGGGGTCACTCATAGTTCCCAAAATAATAATCTCCTATACTAAGGCTTCACACAATGAACATGGCTAGGACTCACTATGGGCTGCAAGCACAGTGCAAGATTGAGTAGCCTGGCACGAATCCCACGTCTCTCCGTAAACCCGTCACCCGCACACTCATTTCACACATTAACCACACCTATCCAATACAATATAATTAAATGACATAGTAAGATATCAATGCGTTCTAAACTAACCTAACATCCTACGAAATGAAGATGTGACAACGTGCACAATTATACTCAATATTTCAAAAGTTAGACAAGATGATACGTGCCATATAACCATAGAATTTCACATGCAAAAACTATCCATTGTTATAATTATGTTCCAAACATAGCATCATATCCATTAGTATCCATGACATTATAAGAAAATGCGACAATATATAAATTAAGCTAAATTGGCGCTATACGCCTAAATGTCCACATATGTCTAATAAGATCAAATATCTAAATATAATGTCCAAGATATAACCAATCACTTTGTCAAAACATGTCTATGAGCAAAGAAACAACAAGCTACCGAGATATAAAAAGATTGGGCACTACATATGCTTAGTCTGTTGGTGCTCAACTAGGTTGCAAGAAATGTGAATTGCACTTTGGTTGTCACACCAAAGTACAGTCAATGAATCCTATGGGAATCCAAACTCTATCAATAATAGTCAAAGCCAAAGAATATGTTGACTCACTGTAACTATTGCCTTGTACTCTGCCTTTGAAGATGAAATTGCAATAGCCTATTACTTTTTGTATGCCCAAGTAATTGAAAAGAACCAAGAAAAAAAATATAGCCAGAAGTGGAACTAATAGAACCTTCCCAATCTGAATTTGTATATCCAACCAACTGCGTAGAATCCCTAGTGTAGTGTAGGCCAAAGTGGGAAGTGTCCTACAAATAGCGCAAAATCCTTTTAGCAGCCTTTCAGTGACTACTACGAGGAGAATGTTCAAACTGAGACACAAGCCATACTGTAAATGAAATATCAAGGTGAGTATGGGTCAAGTACATGAGACTTACAACCAACTACCTATACAAAGTAGAATCACAAAGTGGAGTGGTACATGTGGAAGTAAGAGTAACCCCAGACTGAAAAGGAGATGGACTTGGCTTGCAATCAGCTATATCAAAGTGCTGAAGAAGATCATGGGTGTACTTTGGCTTACTCAAATGAATCCTTGAATTTGGCTGAGAAATCTGCAAACCAAGGAAATAATGCAATAACCCAACATCTATCATGTCAAACTGTGTAGAAAGAGCCCTCTTGAATAGTCTGAATGTGGGAAGAAGAGTCAATAAGTAACATATCATCAACATACAAGACAAGTATCACAATATCCTCACCAACATGCTACGAGATACACTATATGATTGGAGTGGCAATGAACAAAACCAGTAGATAGAAGAAAACAATCCATCTTCTCATACCAAGCCCGAGGGGCTTGTTTAAGACCATAGAGAGACCTTTGAAGCCTACAAACAAGAGAAGAATCTTGAAAAAATCCAGTAGGTTGCTCCATGTATATTTCCTCTCATAAATATCCATGTAAGAAGGCACTCTTCATGTCCATCTGGTATATGGGCCACCCCTGTGATGCAGCAATAGAAAGTACAAGGTGTACAAAATCCATCTTGGAAACGGGTGCAAAATTCTTAGAGTAATCAATACCTTCAACTTGTCTTTGCAACATGACTAGCCTTATACTTTTCAATGGATCCATCAGCTGCGTATTTGGTTTGGTATACCCACTTACACCTAACCATATTTCTTCCTTTAGGAAGAGAGAAAAAATCCCAAGTATGATTCTTCATCAAATAAGAATACTCATCTGCCATCTCATCATCCCACTCTTGTATCCCATGAGCCTTTGAAAAATACTGTGGATCCTCGAAACTTCCTGACACAAAAGTCCAAAACCTATAGAATGTGTTTGATGATGCCTAGTGGGTGGAAGATCCTGTATGAAAGGTGCTACCTCAGAAACTATAGTACAAACCCACTTAGGCATAGTGACAACATCACTAGGAATAAGATCCTAAATGGAATCTATAACCTCGGCATTAACCTCCTCAAAGAAAGGATCCTTGAGATGAGATGAAGAAGGAGGCATGGAAAAGATGAAGATTCATTACGAGTGAAGCGCTCATCAACCGAACATGTGTTCAAAAAAAAACATCATGAGTATCGGGATCTCAAAGTCGATAACCTCTCATGTCCTCACAATACCCTACAAAGATCAAGGGTTTTCTCTTTTATCCAAATATTTCATTGGCTTAGTGTTGGAACAAGCTTCCTCTAGAGTCAAATGCTCAAGTGATATGTGTGGTGTGTGATTTTGAATGTAGTTAGCACAATTAACTACTTCTACCCAATAGATAGGAGGTAAATCTTTAGAATGCATCATACAGTTAGCCATTTCCTTCAAAGTTCTATTCTTCCATTCTGCTAAGCCATTATGTTGTGGAGTATGAGGAACATAATGTTGGTGAATAATTCCTTGAGTTGTCAAAAATCAGAAAACTCATTGCTAAAGTACTCCCCCTCATTATCAGTGTGAAGGTTCTTTATGCAACTCGAAGATTGTTTCTCGATCGAATCCTTGAATAATTTGAAGTGTAAAAAAAATAACTTTTGTACTTGAGAAAATAAGCCCAAGTATGCCTCGAGAAATTATCAATAAAGGTAAGTGCATACTTAGCTCCATTGGAAGACGGGTAGGAAAAAACATCAAATCACTATGCACAAGCTCAAGTGGCGAAGAAGCTCTCTAAGAAAAATTCTTAGGAAATTGATCTTGGTGTTGTTTCCTAATGCACAACCAAATAAAACTCCCTCAAGAGAAGAAACTCTAGGAAAACCATCTACCATACCATGAGTACTCAACTCCTTTGAATATTTGTAATTAAGATGTCCAAATCTTTCATGCCAAAGCTTACTCTCTAAATCTGCATGAGAAACCAATATTGTCCCTATAGAAGATGTGTCATCAAAACCCTCAAAGTGATATAGTCTAGAACTATGATCAAAAATACCCTGAAGAACAAGTGAATAAGGCTCTAACAAAGTTCTTACTTCTACCCCATGTGGTGTAAAAGTCGATGTTTTCCCTTGACTAGAATGAAAAATTTGATATAAAGAAAGTAAATTTGTAGTGATGTTAGGAACATATAGTGCATCTTGGATACTTCCACCATCAAGTTGTATATCACCTTTTCCCTCAACAGAAAGAAAGGAAGAATATTCAACCTTAATTTTAGAATTAGAACTCAAACCCAAAGAAACAAAATACGCATTGGAAGAATTCATGTGATGAGAAGAACCAAAATCTATAACCCAACTATACGTAAGTGGTGACCGAGATATCCCAACATTATGGGATTTTCCATGCTTATTAGAAGGAGGTGGAATGGAGATTGAATTTTTAGTTTCTTGACTGCATCCTCTAAGGATTGCATTCACTTATTACACCTATATTCTTCATGACCACTACCCCCACAAAAAGAGCATGAAAGGCTAGACTTTACTTGGATTTAGAATACTCCTTGGGTTTAGAGTTGTTTTCTTTGGGTTTAGGAAAACTTTGAGATGGAGAAAGGATGGATTTGGTTTTACTTTTTGGTTTTCCCTTGCCCTTGGGATTGGATGCAACTAATGCCTTTTGAGAGGTGGAAGACTCAAGGTGAGACAATTTAGATTCATCCCTAGTAAGTCTTTCACAAAATGTTTCTAAGTCAGGCATTTTGAATTTGTCACCTAAGGAATCCATGCTAGAGAAAAAGGTTGAAGAAAAGATTTGAAATGGTCCCCTCAATTTGGATAGAATCAAGTAAACACACTCTTTATCTTTCTTATCTCTTCCACTCCCCTTCAATTTTGTCAATAAATTCTTGAACTTGGTAAGATAGTCTATAATTGTTAGAAAATCTTCAGGATTAAGAGAGGTGATCTCAATTTTAAGTTGCATGGCTCTCATGTGATCCACCTTACCAAATAAATCCTCCAATTTCTCCCATATTTTGAATGGAGAGCCACATTTTTCCAAATGAAACAAAATATTGTCACTTATATAAGTTCCTATCAAACCCATACACTCGTCAAATTTGCACTGGTAGTGAAATTTCTCATATTCTCTAGTGAACACTTGTTATGAAGAAATTAAATCCCATAATCTTTTCACTTAATTATTATTTCCATTCTTGGTTTCCATGTGTGATAATTATGTGTTGTTAATGGCTCAACATTATCTAATGAAGAAGTAGATAAATAATCCATCCTCAAAAAATCACCAAAAGAAATGCAAGAACCAAGGAATGCAACAAGACCCCTAAGCAACGCAACAAGAGCCCCAGATTTTGGAACTTTATAATGAGTGTGTTACAATATGGAACTTTATAATTATAGTGAAATTCTCAAAATAAATATTTCCAATAGAAATAGCATGAAAAAACAGGCACTTTTGCAAAAAAGGCACTCAAAACCGAGTTACAAATCAAAAGATACAAGATTTTCAATATTATGCTATACTATTTATTTTTAGTTGCCACTAAAACATAATAAAATGCTCTTGACTTCACCACACGAATAAAATGAAAGGGGCTGGAGTTAAGCACCTATTAGTAGGAATCACAAGCTTTAATCCCTCATACGACCATACCATATGACCAAAGGCTAAAGATTTTAATGGGTAGATAATATCCCCTAATATCTAAATAAATAAAAAGAAATATCCACACACATAAGTGGGTGAGGATAAATACAATAAAGGTAAATAAAATACCTAGGTGAACATGAGCTAAGGTAAATACCTATTGTAAAAACAACCCACTACCATTCAAAATTTCCAATATAAAACACATCTCGAATATAATTTATTATAATCACTAAAAACAATTTTTTAAATAATTTTTGAATTATATATGGATACCAAAACTTAAGTGTAGCAATTATACGTGAGGGAAGTAAATGTAAAATAGATGCCAAATCAATACTCGGTTGAGAGACCAATAAGAGAAAAATGAAATCATTATAAGATTGGGCTCTATTGATGGAGATGTGGGATCTAATATATTGAAAAAGCATATTGAGAGAACATATAAGGTAAGGTCCAAAACCAAGAACTTGGAGAGTACCAATAATTAAAGGCCATTTTATCCTATCATAGTATTTCTCAAAATCAATCTTCACAAAATTATTTCTTTGGTCAAACAATCTACCCATTCCATTCCCTCCCAAATGGCCATCACGTTATCAAGAATTTATCTATTTTAATGAATCAAGTCTGGTAACTTTGGACAATTATGAGAGGAATAAGATGCTTGAGTATTTTCACAAAATATTTGACTATGATATTGTAGGAGACATTAATGAGAGTACTAGGCTTCTAATTTTATATCTGTTGAGGATCACCAACTTTAGGGATAAACATAATATTTCCTTGATTGATAAGATCACCAAAAGTATAGATACAATTTCTTCTAGGTAGAATTTATGAAAATCAGGCTAGACAGTATCCCATAAGAATTTGAAAAATTCACAGGTGAACCATCACTTCCTATGGATTTATTGGATCCATTTTCATATTTATTTGTTTGAGGTCATTTAGGGAGATGGCTATATCAAAATAAACACTTTCGATGAGAGATCTTACATACGAGGACTTGGAGGAATCTCATTACAAAGACATATTTTGTTTAAACAGACAAAGGTTAAGCAATAAAAACACATGGTAATAGTGAAAAAAATCTTGCAATATATTAGGTAATTTGGTAAGTCTAGAATTGCATATTTGAATGGATTTAATTATGTTTATAGTATATCTAGATTAGAGAGAGAAAATAATTCTTTATATTCTTTGTCTTCAAGTTTTATACAATGTAACCTTGCATTGAGTTGGGCCCCTCATGCTTTATAATATTCCTCCATCTTGATTTTATGTACCTGTTATCCAATTTTGCACACAGAGAAAAATTAGACAACTGGGTCCTATTACGATCAAATTATGACATTGGTCTCAGAGGCCCATTTTTTCTCATCACGGAGATAAAATGATTAAAATAATTAATAAATTGATAAGTGAGCTCACCTAGCTTTAAACAAGATCAACTCGGAGCCCAACTCGGGCTCAACTCAGTTACCAGCTCGGTTAGGGTGCTTGGTGTGTAGCTCAACGGTAGGAAGGGGTTGGCCATTTTTATGAAAACATAACAAGGTGATGTCAATTATTTCATCAAATTAATCAAACTGGTGTAGTCATCTTGGAAAGTAACTCGGGATAGGTAGAGTCACTTCAATATAGATCTCATCTCGGTAGGGAACCATTCACCGAGGTAGAGGTAGGATGGCTCAAGTGAGGGAATGATTCACCGAGGTAGAGGTAGGATGGCTCGATAGTCATCCAAATGAGCCAACTTGGCTATAAGAATATTATGAAGGAAAAATCTCAGGATTCGTTCCTTGGAGGCTTACATGAAGAAGCTCAAAATGTTAAGGGTACAGCTCACTGGGAGCTCGAGACCTATGTTGTAGTTGTCTTGAAGGTAGAGTACATGCAGTCAACTTGGAAGGTCGAGCTAATGGTATAACTCGAGTAGCACCGAGTAGGTCACTTGATGACAGAATATGGTGGAAGAGTGTTGGGCCAATGCGATGTAAATGATGACATGAGCTTGGGAAAATTCACAATTTGATAGTGGGGAATGGCTCATCGTAAGGTTAAGAGATGAGCTCAGAGTGACATGGAAAGAATATTTGCATTGCCAAGTAAATTGGTGGAGCTTGTGGGAGTTTTGATGGTTACGGATATGGTGGGAACATTGGGAGGAAAGCCATCATGATACTTCGCGTTGGGAAAAATTCATCCCGATTGCTAAGTGGGAATAACAATGATCATGGCGAGACAAGAGACAAGTCCCGCTAAAGAAACGTGCCAACCCAATACCGAGTCGAATTCCAAAGCATCGGTTAATGTTAGAAGTAGAATAATGTTTAATGAGCCTAGCATCCGGTTAATCCTAGAAGCGAGAATAATGCATGAAGTGGAGTCGATCGTGATAATATGAAATATCTCACAACATCGAGCTTATAGATCAAGTGGAAGTGAGTAGCTTGGTCAACACATGTAGGCAAGAAGATCTCGATTCGTAATTGGAGCTCGGTCCATGGAGGAGCTCAATGCTGCATGGAGCTCGGTTGCGGTTAAAATGAAAATTCATTCAATGAAGAGATCATGTTTTGAGAGCTCACAGAGCGAGCCAAGCCGTCATGATGCCAAACTAGATCGATGTCGCGGTGGAGGAGCTTGTCTAAGGTGAGATCATTTAGGAAACCGAGTAGCTCAGTCAATGCAATGATAGTGGAGTAATTCGATGACCAACTCGGTGAGTTAGCTCGGCGAGCCAACCACCAAGTTGGGTTGTTTTGAACCTATTTTCATAGCCCCTCACTTTCTTCAAGTCAAACCAGTCTTTGGGGGTCCCACCATTATTTTAATTAAATTAATATTTTTATTTTAAATATTTTATTGATAATATTTATTATTATTATTTAAATATTTTTTAATTAATTGAGGATTAAGTCAATAGTATTAGTGGCACATGATGGAATTTTCTCAAAGTGGTTTAACCAACTGTAATAAATACATCAAGTACCTTCAATTTAGGAAAGAAAATTATGACTTATCCTTTTCTATCTCACATATTCTTCTATAAATGTAAGTTGGAAGCTCATTCCAATGGGTTTGGCAATTAAACATCTTAGGCAAGTGTGTGTTTTTTCAAGAATCATCTTTCTTTCAAGTTGTTTTTGCATGTTGAGGGAACTTTCAAGCCTCCTTTCAAGACTGTAATAACAATCATTACCTCTTCTCAATATATGATGCACTATGGATGTTATTGAAGTAATAAAAGTGTGTGTTTTGTGACTAATATTTGTCCTTTCATCCTTTTATGCTTCTTTGTGCCTTTCTCATGATTGCAGGTACACTATGCAAGTTCAAGTTTCTATTACAGGTTCTCGGAGTTTTGTGCTTATCAAGTGGTAGAGTATTGCATGCAATTGAGTTGTGGTGCTTATTTACCCTTCTCAAGTTCATCCTTCTTCACTAGAAGACTAATATACCATTATCTTATTCAAGTTTAACAAAGGGAACACATGTTTCTTATTTTGTGGTCTACTGTATACCCTCTCTAAGTTGTAGTAGGTGAAGTTGTCTTGTGGAGTACAACACCATCTTCAAGTTAACCCTTCTTGAGTCTGGAAACACCCTTTATTTGGCGCATCACCATCCCTATTATAGTTTCATTTCTTGCAAATATCTTTCCCTAAAACCCATAAAAATGTTAGCACAAGCCTAAATAACCATTTTATTGCACTAGGAATAGTACAACACTTATTTTAGGAAGAGGAATTTGGCCTTCTCTGGAGGTTCACCTCAAGCCAAAGTCTCATAGCTTGAGAGGTGATCCCATGTTTCCCAATCACACCGAACGTCCTGTTCACATTCTGGCCATTCAGAGGGTGCATTGATTTGGTGACAACAATTTTTTTGGCACGCCGGTGGGGACAAGAATTGATACTTTTCTTCTCACTTACACAAGTCAAATTACCTGGTGACTCTATATCTCTAGACTTCAAATATCAATGCATTAACTTTCGTACGAGAATTGGACAAGAGCTTCTTCAAAGAAAGGAAATTATCAGTATATTGAAATTTCCTTATCACGTCAAGAGAAGGAGAAGAGGCATTTCAACATCACTAGTTACAGATTTACATCATAGGGGTCATTCAACTCCTCTGTATGGAAGGTTCCTCCACCAAGGAATAATCAACCTCTTGCTGCTATGGCATGAAAATAATTTTTTCCGCCTTTTAATGAAAGCATTCCTCTTCTGTTTGCTCAACGTGACCTTATACCTATTACGTCACTCAAAATTTTACCCTTTTACATAGGGGAAACTCATGTTACTCTAGTGGAACATATTCTTGATGTAGCCAACATTTGTGCCGTACATAATATCACGGAGGACAACAATGCGGTTAGACTTCTTACTACCTCTTTCAAGGGAAAATCACTTCAATGGTTTCAAGGGTTAAGTGTTGGCACTATAACCACTTAGGACAAGTTAGGAGAAAATATCTGTAAACAATTTGAAGACAAGAGTGATCACCTATCACTTTTGGAACAACTCACTACCATGAAGAGAGCTCCCCAAGAATACATGAGTGATTTCAACTTCCGATTCCACATGACCTAGAATAGGATTCCATTACTCATAAAGCCTTCTCCAAATAATGCATTCTTGTACTATTTGCAAGCCTTGAAAATCTATGTAGTAGTTATGATCCATTCCATGGGAGGGACTACATTACCTGATGCCTACGAAGTTTCCATAAGAGCGGAAAATTCCTTGATTCAGGACGGAAAGATAGCTCCACGACCGCCAATGTCGTTGTCTCCGAATCTTACAAACAATCAGCCTATCATTGTTGTTATTCCAGCATCCTCTAATCAACTAGCTCAGCCTGTCCCTGCCTCATCAAATGATCTATTTTGAAGTCAATTCACTTCTGCAAACTTTTAGAAATGAGCTCATTGCACTCAAAAGGCAACAAATTCAATATAATCATCCATACCATCCAAAAAACTAGCAGTATCAAGCTAATCGTCCTCCTTTTCAAGGGATTAATCACCCTCAAAATCAAATTGCAGGTCAAGCTACAAATGTCAGGCCTTTGAAATTTCAGAACCCTCTTGCTACTAGCTCATCTAGAGCCATACTACCTATTTAGAATAATGTAGTTCAAGACTACGAATGGTGTTATCCTGTTCTCAACCACACAATCAAAATATTTTCCTTAATGGAGTTCTTAGCTAGGCCCTTATGGTTCAAAGTGTATCTTCCCCTCCAGAGACAATAAAAATTCATCTACATAGGAAATAACAAATCAACCATAGGAACCTGAAGAAACCACTTTGCTAAATTGGCAAGCAGAATATTTTTGCGGGTTAAATACATATTCCTCATCAATAGTGGAAAACACTCATTCTAGAAAGAGAGAAATAGAATCTCAACCTTCCAAATCTGATCAAGCATCCACTTCATAGCTTCAGCCACAAGTGGTGGCTAATAAGGATGCGGGAAAGAAACTGCTAGAAACACATGCTAGCCAAGTCATGAGGAAATAAGGTTCTCTAAGCATCACATTACCCAACAAGCATTTTCCAAAGGAGGATTCCAATGTCCAAAACATTATCATCAAAGTAGGAGCAATTCCCTTCAGTATAGTGGAACATATGAAGAAAACCAACTTAAGTATTACTATGTGGGATGCACTCTCAATCCCCTCTCAAAGGAACTTGTTGAGAGAGGATTTGAATAGTTTTGGTACAACCGACAGATCTTCATGTCATGGAGCAACAACAACTACGAGTTTGTGTCAACCGGAAGGGAAAAGTATTCCTAAGGTGAACAAACCACCACCATTCTATATTTCCCTAATCATTGGCGACCACCTAGTGCATAATTGCATGAATGATTCTGGTGCCAGTAGCTCAGTCATGCCCAAAAAAATTACATATGTACTAGGCATATAATATGTGTTGGTTGCAAAGGAGTTTCTTAGCTAGATGGCACAACTGTTAATATTGTTGGAGTTATCAAGGGACTTTAACCTATCATCCATGCATGCTTGAGTTTTTCATTCACCCAAGACATATCAGTCATTGATCTCCCTCCTCTATTCACCATCTTCCTATCATGAGATTTCACTGCCAAGATGGGAGGTTATTTATCATCCGATTGGTCACATATGATTCTCAGGAATCCATACAGAACCAAAGTGACTATAAGGGTAGAACCAATCTTCCATAATCATATAGAACCCTACATTGCTAGTCCTATAAATGGGAATTATACTATCGGTGATCTAGAAGAAGAAGATGTTGATCATGAACCAAACACTCTTGTTGGAGAAGTCCCCTATATATTGTCTTTGGATGAAGTAAGTGGAGATCATTAGTATGATCCCTACATTGATGTGTTGGCAGGAAGAAGAAGCTAGTTTGTTGTTGTTGGAAGAAACGAGGATTGGGTACATACTACATTCATGAAGAAGATACAATCATACTGCAACTGGTCAAAACACCAAGCAATTCTGAAGGATTGTGGAAATTGTTATTCAATGGATCGAGAAGTAAGAATGGATCCGGTGTTAGTGTTATGTTAATTTCTCCAAAGGGAGATAATTACTTCTCATCTTTCTAGTTACAATTCAATTGATTGCGTGAACAATGTTGCTGAATACAAAGCCCTTGTGCAAGGAATTAAGCTATCCCAAAAGAAGGGAATCAAGGCCCTGACTATTTTTGGAGACAGTGAGTTAGTTTTTCATCAAGTGATAGCATGCAGTGCATCCAAAAATGATCTTTTAAGATCATACAAGAACCGAGTCTGGGACTTGATTGAATATTTTGGGATCCATGCAATTCCTAGAAATCAAAATCAAGATGCTGATAGGCTTGCTACAATTGGCTCGCAATACAATATACATGTTTATATAATGAAATAAGGGGAAAAATTTGTCAAAATGATGGTTTGACCTGTAGTCCCTGATAATGTGAGTGGTTGGCAAGTGTTCGATAGTGACAAACAAATTTCCTTTTCCTACAAGAAGAGGCATAGTTTTATGCAAAAAAATCAATATAAGTTACAAGAATCATATGGTGATCAAATCATACAATTGACAAGAAAAAAATACCAAAAGGATTAGTCACTCTGGAATCCATCTTCAATTCATATGATCAAGCCAAAAGACAAATTTCTAACATGGTGGTCAAAGAATAAGATTTTGAGGAGGTTGAGGTAGCAAATGAAAGGTATTTGAAGATTAGAAAAGTGTGTACTTCCAAAGAGAAAGAATCTTTCATCAAACTTTGTCAAAATTATCAAAAAAAAAATTCATGGATCTACATAGACCTGCATGGTTTTGATCCAAGTCTAGCACAACATACCATCAAACCGGATCCTAATTCCAAGCTAGTTTTTCAGAAACAGAGGCCAATTAATCCCAAAATTGAGCCACTAATGAGAAAGGAGCTAACCAAACTCATCGAGGCCTATATAATTTTTCCCATCAAGAACTCCTCTTGGGTAGCCAATCTGGTGCCTATAAGGAAGAAGAACAGAGAGATTCACTTGTGCATAGATTTCAGGGATTTGAATTGTGCCTCGTTGAAAGACCATTATCCTCTCTCGTCAATGGAGCAGATTCTTCAAATGGTGGCAGGAGCCCAAATATTTTCTTTGCTTGATGGATATCTAGGTTATAATTAAATTATAGTCCAAGAATCTGACGAATTAAAAAATGGCTTTCACTACCAAGTGGGGCACGTATGCCTACAAAAAATACCATTTTGATTGTCCAATGTCGAGGCTACTTTCCAAAGAGCTATGGACATGGTGTTTAAAGTAATAATCAATGATATCATCTTGGCTTACCTTGATGACATAACTATATATTCTAAGCATGCAGAAGACCACATCACACATCTCAGGAATGTTTTTGAAGGTGTAGGGAATTTGGGGTTTCACTTAATCCCAAGAAGTGTATTTTTGTAGTACACGAAGGAAAGTTGTTGGGGCATGTTGTTTCAACAAAATTAATATCAATCGATTTGGCTATGATTCATTTGATTATGTGTTTATCTCTCCCAAGTCACAGGAAGGGACTTTAGAGTTTTCTAGGAACCATAAATTTTGTGCGGAGATTCATCCCTCAATTTATGACATTGGCTAAACCACTGAAAACCATGTTGAAGAAAAACATGCCATTATCATGCACAAAGGAAGGATGATATAGATTTGAATCCATCAAAATGACAATTTCTCAAGCTCCCACACTAGTAAACCCCATGTTTGATAAAGACTTTATCCTTTATGCTTTTGTAGGTCAATAGATCATTTTATATCCTCACCTAGAAAAATGAAAACTGATGGAGCAACCAATTACTTTCTTGATCAATCCCTCAAAGACTATGAACTCAAATATTCATTCATTGAAAAAAATTCTTTGTGGTTATTTGAGATTTGAAGAAATTCAAGCATATGTTATCCAACAATAGAATTCATCCGATGGTGTCTTATCTAGGTGTCAAGGAATTTTTATGAACAAATAGATGAAAAAAAGCATGTTGGATGGATCACGAAGGTGATGGAGTATGACGTGCATATCAAAGTTACCAAACTTTTCAGAGGTAAAGGTTTGTGTCATCAACTTGTTGCAGATGTGGAATCAAAAGGTGATGAGGACTCGATGCTCCTCAACAACGATGAGAGTGATAATAATCGAGGTTATTTGGTTATCTAAAATGAAGAATTTACTTTTCTCAGAGTATATCCCATGAACATGGATAAAATTCAAAGATGGAATTCCCGTCTTCAGTCTATTCCATATGTTTTGGTAGATAACGTTCTCTTTCAAAAGGATTTGAATGGTGTTCTCCTTTGGTGCGTGGGAGCGGAATAGGTAAGTAAGATACTAGAAGAGTTTGATAATGGCCTATCTGGAGGGCATTATTCTGCATAAAAAACTACTACCAATATCATGCAAGTCGGCTACTATTCACCAGATTTGTTCAAAGATGCCCATCTCTGGGTAAGAAAGTGTAAGGAATTTTCCTTTTTCACTAGCAAGTAGAAGTTGACAGCTCTCCCACTACATCCAATTCAAGTGGATCAACCTTGTGTTTAATGGGGGTTGGATTTCATTGGAATGATTAATCCTCCATCCAAAGTGTAGACATAAATGGTTCCTTCTCGCGACAAACTATTTTACTTGATGGACGAGAGGGGGTAGAATTGAAGGAGAGTAATGAGAAGATAGTTCTGGATTTCTTGGAAGGTATAATTACAAGGTTCGGTGTTCTATTTATAGTTATTTCAGACAACGCAATGGATTTTATTGGTATGAAGTTGCGTGAATGGAATGTTAAAAATGGGGTCTAACTCAATGCTTCCTCCAATTACTATCCGCAAGGAAATGGATTGGCTGCATCTAGCAACAAAAACCTCATAAGGATTACTACGTGCACAATGGAGACTAATAGGAGGACTTGGCATACACGGCTTAAGACCACCTTATGAGCAGATCAGATCACACCTAAAAGGGCCATCGTAAATTCTCCTTTCATGTTTGTATATGGAAGGGAAGAAAAACTTCTGCTTCTCCCTGTAATTACCTTCTCTGGAGTTAGCCCATCAGCTTGAGGCCATGGAGAATGATTCCTTGTCGATAAGGTTTTTTGAACTCATGGAGTTAGAGGAATTGTGAAACAAGACTATGAAGACTTTGGAGCAACATCAGGCTCAAGTTAAGAAATTTTTGGCAAGAAAGCGTCCAACAGGAATTTTCAAGAGGGAGATTTAGTTCTCAAATGGGATAAAGATAGAGCCAAAATAGGTAGGCATGTCAAGTTTTATTCTCTCTGGAGTGGGCCATACATCATCATGATTTGCAAAGAGGTAAATTCATTTCATCTATCCAGGATCAATGGAGAAAAACTTCCCATTCATGTGAATGGGATACATCTCAAATCTTGTTTTTGAGAAGTGTTCCACCCCCTGTATAGTTTAGTAGGTGTTTTCCTCTAAGTGCTTATGCACATTGTTGTGTGTTGTTGTTCTTTTACTTTTCATTTTGTCATGTTTTTGTTGTTCTTGCACATTGTATCATCCTCAAAAGTTTCTCAAGGGAAGGAAGGTTCAAATTTTCCATAATAGTTTCATACATCTGCTTCATTCAAAATTCTATAGTGTTCATGATGTCAAGCATTTAATAGATTCAGTATACCTCATGCCTAGCATTTCAGGGAGGTCCAAGATCGGATTTTCTCAAGGGGATTCCAAGAGGTATCACAGAAGATCAAATTACTTTCAAGATTTGAACATTGAATCCATTCCCAATGGATGGCTTAAGGTTACTGGAATCATTCTCAGTAGGCAATCATCCCCAAGAGGTCGCAAAAATGTTATCCAATTTTGCAGACAGGGAAAAATTGGACAACGGGGTCCTATTATGATCAAATTATGACATTGGTCCTAGGAGGCCATTTTTGGTCATCACAAAGATAAAATGATTAAAATAATTAATAAAATGATAAGTGAGTTCACCTAGCTTTAAACAGATCAACTCAAATCCCAACTCGGAGCTCAACTCGATTACTGCAGCTTGGTTAGGGTGTTTTTATGAAAACATAACAAGGTAATGTTGATTATTTCATCAACTCGGTCGAGCTGGTGTAGTCATCTCGAGAAGGTAACTCGGGCTAGGTGGAGTCACTTCAATACAGAGCTTGGCTCGGTAGGGAACGATTTAGTGAGGTAGAGGTAGGATGGCTCGATAGTCATCCAAAGGAGCCAACTCGGCTATAATAATATTTCAAGGACAAAGCTCAAGATTCATGCCTTGGAGGCTTGCATGACGAAGCTCAAAATGTTAAGGGTATAGCTCACTGAGAGCTTGAGACCTATGTCGTGGTTGTCTAGAAGGTAGAGTACATATAGTTAGCTCAGAAGGTCGAGCTAATGGTATAACTCAGGTAGAACCGAGTAGGTCACTCGATGACAGACTATGGTGGAATAATGTTGGGCCAATGTGATGGAAACGATGACATGAGCTCGAGAAAATGCATGAGTTGATAGTGGGGAGTGGGGAGTGGTAAGGTTAAGAGATGAGCTTAGAGCAACATGGCAAGAAATATTCACGTTGCCTAGTAAATTGGATGAGCTCATAGGAGATTCAATGGTTGCGGCCATGGTGGGAACATTGGGATGGCAAGCCATTATGATACTTCTTCCAGTGGGAGAAACTCATCCTAATTTCTAAGTGGGAATAACAATGACCGTGAGCCAAGAGACAAGTCCCACCAAAGAAACATGCTAACCCGAGACTAATTCGAATGCCGAAGCATTTGGTTAGTGCATAGAGGAAGAATAATGTTTAATGAGCCTTGTGAGTCAAGGGGAGTTTGATTCCATCTCTGATTAATTGAGTAATTCATCCGGTGATAGGTTTCACGAAAGATAATTAAGAGAATCTCACTCGCAAATGGTTGACAGGTTTAGCACCAAGTTGTTTGGCCATTGAATGCGTGGAAGAATAGTACAAAGCATAAATGAAGACCTTATGCCCAAGTTTGAGAAATTCATAGATCATCGAAGTATAGGGTAGGAAAGAACGTGACACATTCCAGGGAACAGGAACTCAAAGGAGAGCTCGGTGTCTGGTAATGGAGGAAGCTCACATATGACTCATGCATGTGAACAATGAGCTTATGAAGGTCAGAGATAGAAGGAATCAATGGCTCATATAGAAGGGTTCGGTGGAGATATCTTCCACGATGCACAGTTCGACACACGAGAACTCGGTAAACTAGATAGCATCTTCATTCGATGAGAAAATTCATCAAAGGAGCTCGACTGAATGAGTTTTAGTATGTCGAGGAACTCAAACTATGGTGGTTCATTTAGAGCTTGATGGAGCTCAAAATCATGGTGATTCGAGGTCATCATAAGGATCATCTCGGTTGCATATGGAAGGGATCTCATCGGTATACATGGAGGGGATCCATTATAGTAACTTGGCTCGGTTGCAGTAGATGGAGCTCGGCTCGATTATGGAGCAAGAGACAAATGATGCAAGCAGGAAGTGTAACTTGGTGACAGGTCGAGCTAAGGGTCATGGAAGCTCATCTCAGTGATCTAACAAAAGTTTTTAGCACAACAAGATCAATCAAAGGGTTGGCAAGTTACAGAAAGGCTAGCTTGAGGTAGGGTGAGGTGAATATCTCATGCACCAAGCGAACCAATGAAGAATACTTGGTTGATTCATAAGAAATAACGATATCAGGCTCGCCATGAATGAAGTGGAGTTGGTCGTGATAATATGAAGTAGCTCACAACGTCAAGCTCACAGATCAAGTGGAAGCCGAATAGCTCAGTCAACGCGTGCAGGAAAGAAGATCTCGGTT
>CM031242.1:529629705-529706752 GCA_018340775.1 Taxus wallichiana var. yunnanensis | reverse complement strand
TGAAGACATTTTATGGGATAATATATTGCTACCGAGAAAACATACAAAAATCCCTAGGTGGCTAGACAACTCGAGGTCTGTGACCCTCTAAATATAAGAGAAAAATAAGAGGCTTTGGAAATAACAATGGCAGATATAGGGAATAACACCGCCACTCGCAATCGACACGATCGACTGGAAAAACCCCAAATAGAGGTGCAACCGCCACATTAGGAATGGAGTCGGGAAATGAGGGAAGGGCCTTCCATGTGTTGTCACACCTAGCCGGATGGCTTTCGTGAGTCAAATCTAGAGCCCTCCGATTTTCTTCCCCAAAATCCCCCAAAAATCCTCGAAACCCTTCATCCGACCCTCTAGAAATATCTTTGTAGCACGGCCCAGAAAACAGCTCCAAGATGACAGACTAGGGTAGATCTCTCGCTACCAAAGAATTCCCTGCTAGCTAGGGATGGGTCTCTCACCACCAAAGCTAGGGTCCCTGTGGGATTTGACTCCACAAGTTGTAGAAACACAACAGCATCAGTTGCACGAGAAAAGGCTAAGAGTGTGCAACGAAAAGTGCCTTTTCTTCCTTCCCCATCTCCTTATATACTCTCCCTTGACAAATGAGCCCCCACAACCCTAGCGCATTTCATTCCATGGAGGGGCCACTAACAAAAAAATTAGCTATAGTTACTTTTTCCCTTTTGAGTCGCCATGTCCAAAAGTGACCCCCAAACACCAAACTAGGATATTTAAACTACGGGGCCCCTTACCAAAAGATTCCAACGTCCACAACCCCCTAGGTCTAACCACATTTTGGACCTTACTTATCCCTTGGGCCATTTGGGGTAGGAAAAAGGGGACATTACCGAAAGGGGACATTACACAATGACACTTGCTAGAATATATAGACTCGTGAATTGCCTTAAAATAGATATCATTTAACACACATATATTGGTTTCTATTAACATCCTTAACAAAATCCACAACTACTACTCCCAATAATATTGGGACTCTTACAAATAAAATTAGCTAAAATCCTAGACCTATTACAATGGTGTTTCTCCATGACCCTTCACAATATTCACTTGTTTAGTCCGACTCGGCTCTCTTCTCTACCTTCCCCACTCTATCCTCTCAAATGGTGAATTTGGATCCCTTTGTGTTTTGTTAGGTTCTACATCTTTTTCATTGGAAGTTATTTTGTTGATTCCTCTAAAACACCACATTGTCTTTCTACATGACCTCTTACATTTTTTAGAATTTGTGGTTAAGGACAATAAATTCTTGAGATCTTGCTAGAGATCTATAAGATAATTTGTGAGACATGCCTGTATGTTGACCTTGTTTATTTTGGTGACATGTTTCCATAGATATTTTCTCTTCATGGCTGATTGTCACTCCTCTCGGACATGTTTTGTTAGTAAATCATGTCATTTGTGTACTATTATTATGTTTTGGTTAGCCACTAACCTAAGGATTTGTTCTCAACCCACATGACCATACTACCATGAAATTCTATAAACATTGAAAGAATAACACAAAGAGAAAACATGCTTCCTTTCCCTCACAACTTCATGGAAACATTTTACTCTTTACCTTGTGCAACCAACATGCATTATGCAATCAAACCATTACACAATGCATTTGTGCAAGCCTTGTGCACTCATCTATATTGCCCTACTTCTACATTGTACATTCCTTACTCCATTATCTTACTTACCATCCATGTGGGATCCCTTTATAATCTAAAATATCAAAAATTATACAATATAGCAAATTCTTTCATGTTGTTCATGCATCAATAATTGCCTCTTTGATTTTAAACTATTTAACTGATTAGTTCATCTAGAGTTGTAATTAGGGATATTATGCAAAAAAATAATGACCGTAAAGTTCCAATTAGTTTAAAATGGCTCAAATTAACCCATATTTCCTCTCTTCTTGAACAAATCAACTAACTATGTAATTCATGATATAATTAGGGGAAATTGAGTCAAAAATCACATCAAATAGTCACAAATATGATTAGTGTCTCAAATTGGCCTAAATTGACACTCTATTTCAAGCAGATAAAATCAACTAATTTGCGTGCACAATGATGCGTTGGGGTAAATTGATTTCGAAATCACATTGTATATAGTCACAATAAAGTTCATGGGGCTCTAATGGCCCAAATTGCCTCTCTGATTGAATCATCTCACTATTTTTTTCAACTAGTGATGCAATTAGGGCCCATTAAACCCTAAATCACATCATATAGTAATGATTGATTTAATGTACATGATGTTATTGAGGCCAATTCATCCCCAAATTACATCACATCATCGTAATTAAGTTCATATGGCTTCAATTGTCCAAATTACCCTAACCGGTTTAGGGTTTAAAGATTAGGGCTTAAGGTTTAGGGAAAGGAAATAAACGTTTATAATCTTTAGCACATTTTCCAAAATATCCTACCTAAATTTTGTTGAAATTCATAGAGATCAATGTGATGCACTCTTTCAATTTCTAACTCTACCAATTATCTCTTGTTCTTCTTTTGAACAAATGAAGATATCATGGGGTCCTTAGATAGATCATATTATTGCTCAACCCTTACTATCACTAATATATATTATCAGGCTCAAAGGATTATCTTTGTGTGTGGATGAGCACCAAGGTTTCTCCCCTACATTATTGATTGTGAATATTATTTGTGTGGGCCTATTAAATATGCATCCGGATTGGAAAGCATAGTGTATATGGAAAGTATAGTATATATGGAAACTTCAACTTCAACTTCAAGGTGCCTCAATCTCTGGATAATTTTGTGTCTCTATGGCATAAAGATAGACCTATGGTGTTTATGTGTGCCTCCATTTCTATGCACTCTTTCCCTCAATCGACTAGGTGTGCTTCTATCTATATAAGTTTCTTCGTTACTTCCTACCTTATTTATAAATAACTACTAACTATCCTTGCACTTATCTCTATGTATCTCAAAGTAGTCTCCTTCCAATCGATGAAGCATGGACCAAATTTCAAACTTGGTACCAATTTGAGGAGGGGTCAGTCTCATATCTCTATATGGAAAAGTGTAGCAAAAAAATTAATATAGTCCCCCTCATCCCCTCCCTCTCCTCGTATGGTGCCAAATAACTTGATATGTCACCAAATAACGCCATTGATAAGAGCTATTTTGATTAATCATCCTATTATCCCAAACGTACCTTTTATCAGTTGAAAGAATTGGGGAAAGGTTGTTATATCTTTTATATTGTTAGTTTACACTCCCTCACTCTTCTCTCTCTATCTAGTGGTCATCCGGATATATATATATATATATATATATATATATATATATATATATATATACCCATATATTTCATTCCTCCCCACCCCATATCCTCTATAAAGATAAGGGGTAAATAATGTTGTCACGTGGATCCTGCACTCGTGGAATTGTCGATGATCCGGTGCAACATGGGAATATTCCCAAGGTGTGGGACCTTGGTTCCTTGGGATGAACCTCCAGAGAATGTCAACTTCCTCTAAGCTATGTGCATCTAACGTAAGATCGATCGTTGTGAAAGCTATGGTGCTATAAAGTAAACTAAACTATCCAAATTTCTAGAGGAAAGGGGAAGAAGATAACTGAAAATGTACTGAAATGAGGTGATGCACCAAAAGTTTGATGAACAAATAGATCCACTCCAAATGCACATAGTACTACCACAAAACAATATATGACATGCACAACTTCTTATTCTCTTCTTTAGTGAAAGCCTTATGAATATAAAACTTAAAGATAACATAAGGGATTATATATTTTCCACAATTGAGATAAGTAAGTTTACAACTTACAATTTAACTAAAGAAGGATGATTAAGGCAAGATAAAAAAACCACATACAAGGAATTAAAAGCATTCACAAGTATTGAATGAATTATTGAAATGCACAACACATCAAGTAGTTGAAGGAAAAATATTGTTTCTATATATTACTGAGGCCAAATCTGTATATGAGAACTCCTAAAAATGACAGAGCCTCCTTACAATAAGATCCAAAAATCCCTTAATACATAATGCATTCTTGTATTTATAGATTAGGAGGGTTGAGAAATTATAGCTACTCCTCTTAATCATTACATGCCAAAAATAGAATGTAATTACACCTAAGAAATAGTCTCCCACAAAATAGTGAAGTGTTTGTGCAAGTTTGATTGGTCAAACTCGTAACTCGAATGGTGCTTTGCTGACTTGAGGTGTGTAAATATGGCAACCAAGTTTAGCTAGGGATGGCACTATCCTTTCCTTGATCTAATTCTTCTCCTCCTTCTTTGACAACTACTTTGTGCTGTAGTCCATAAATCATTTGATGATTTCCTGAATCTCCTTATCATTTGGTCCACACACATAACAATTTAGGACCCCGATTAATTCAAAGCTACCTTAACCAATTTCCTAGGTAGGTAACCTTTTGGTGGTCGATTTATGACTTTCTTGAGCTGAATCAAGAAATTTTGGTACGATACCAACTTGTGAATAGACTCAAGACCAAAATATTTGGTTACCTCATTATCTTCGTTTACTAGGCTCTTGAACTGAGTAACAATTTGTTCAACGGGAGTGCATCGACATTCTCATCAAGAAACTGCAGTGGATGACATCAAATTCATCTGTGATGTTGTTGAGGCCATCAACTACCTCAATTATCTTCTCATCCAACTTAGACATTGCTTCTTATAACATTCGGACCCAAAATCCATTGCTTCACTATATTAGAATAGTTTTGAGGCATCATCGATGATCCCTTCTTTCAAAAGTAGATCCGATTCCATGTTTTGTACCTCTTTCCAAGTTTCGATAAAGTGAGTTTTAAATTTTCACTTTTTCTATGAGAAATCCATCCATCTTGGAGACAATATATTTTTCAAAGTACAATTCATTATAAATATCAACAACATCCTTAATCACTTGCTCTCCTTCCTGAATTAAACTTTCGATCCACACTCCTACTTCCCAACCTTGTTTTCCAATCTTCTCAACTATGGAGAAGGAGGTGTCATCAAATCTTGGAGGTACAGCAAGGGTTGTGGTATGAACAGACTTCTGTGATCTTGGTCAAAATGACAATCAACTATTCAACCTTGTTCTTGAGTTCATCCTTGGTTACCTTGTCTTTGTCAAACTTATCCAAAAGATTACCCAAAGCAACTGGACATCATGTTTGGCTCCTTCATGAGTAGCATTTCCAAGGAAAACCTTGAAATCTAGTAATCTATTGTGGTGATATTTTTTTTTTACCAGCCTCCGGAGTTTCTATTTAAACAAATATCTCCAGTTTGATCGATCGACAGTTAAAAATGACCCTTGGCCTCTTTTCTTATCTTCGAGGAGTTGGATCTAGGATACTTAGGTCAACAACATCTCCAATTGGAACCTTATTCTTTTACTTTGGGGTTTTCCTGTTCAACCATGCAAGGATAGAAGAAGAAGTTAGTTGTTCAGTTGATGACATAGGCACATTCATCATAGTAGTATATTGGGTAGGTGTTACTAGGGCACTTGTTTGCAAGTACCGAGGGTGGAAACAATGTGGTGAAAATAAAATTTGGAGTGGAAAGGATGGTCATATGAATTGATGATATGGGGGTAGAAATGGGATAATTTTTTTTGAGGAAGAGGAGTCCTAAAAGGAGATCCTAAAGCCATAACATCTCCAAATGAAAGATAAGGAAGAGAGAAGAATACTTGTTCCATGGAAGGGGATGAAGTGAGAAGTGTAGGAGAAATGGGAACAAAAGAAATGAAGGATGTGGCCAAAGGAAGAGTGAGAGGTGGAGGGGAAGGAGGAACTGAGAATGGTGAAGAGGGAAGAGGTGGAGAAGATGGTGTCTGCAACATTTGGGAAGTTGTGGGAGAAACACTAAGGTCAATGAACCTATGGAAGGCACTTTGGAAGATGCAGATTATGTTGTGGAGACCCTGAGACAAAGATCTTGAACCCCTACAGAGACAATGGTATTTCTATGAGGTTTTAGAGAAGGTTTGGGAGAAAATATTCTTCCTTTTAAAGATGTAGAATGGCCCACCGGTGGTTGTACCTAAAGTGTCTCAATAGCGAGCTGATCCAATGCTTTTTGCGGGATTCCCAATTATATTAGCCATTGGTAGGTCCAGTTGATAATAGGACTCACTCTTTCTTTTATGTTTTTTCATTTCTCGAGTGACCAGTCAATCCATGATAAGGTTTGATTTCTTACATTTTTTTGATTGTAGATGGGATCCAAAACCTATTCTTCATCATGAAGCCCTTCCAACATGCATATGAAACTCCATAATGAGCCACTTCTTAAATATTCAATCTCTCAAAATATCTTTCCGGATCGTGACCTCATCTCTGCAATTAATCCAAATATCCTCCAATTGAGGTATGTGAGGACCATTCAATTTGTATCCACCAAGCTTATCCCAATAATCGAAACTGACATGGGGATGAAAATTCCTCAAATTCATTTGTTACATCTCCCTTCAACATTATTTTCCTTGTATGTGGAAGCACAAGTATACCTTCCCAGGACTATGGGGAACTAAGCTCCTTTCTTGTGTCTATCATGTTGGATTTTATGAAAATGCAATAGTTTCCAAACCAACTCCATCAAGACCCATTTATCTGTGGGGCACCTTGGTAACTTGTAGGGAGCACCTGAGAATCTTGCCACCCTAAGGTATGTGAATTTTGGGAATTGCAAGTATATGCCTCCCCATTCTCTGACCACTCATCAAGCATTATCTGAAATTCTTTGATTGTATAACTCATTGTCAAAGAAGTACAAGATAAATAAAAAATGCATCATTGACTCTTCTGAAATGCTTCACCCCTTCACCCCTTCCTTCATTATAAGCTAAGGGTAGAAGTCATAAATTTGAGTTGAGTTTCTTGATCCCATTGGTGACAATCCTAATTAATTCCCCATTCCTGAAAACATGTACACAAGGTAAGAGGTCATGAAGAAATTTGTCAGAGGTTAGGACATAGGATAATTGGAAACAAATGGCATCACTGATATGTTCTTCCCATATAATAAGATCAACATTTTTTTGGATAGTGGCAATTTATAAATACATCCACTCTTGGAAATCCTTAGAAGAAGATAACCTTGTAACTCTTCTCTAAGAAGGTGATGATATCATTCACTTCCTAGATAAAATATGATCGTGGAATAGTTTTAGGAACCCTAGACAATGAAGCCTTATATTTCACTAGGTAGCTCTTATCGAGGACCATAGTACAAGTATCATCTTTAATTCCAAAGTGCTCAAGAGTGGACTCTGGGAAATTTTGGCATATTCCTCGACATCGGGAAGTTTCAACAAGTCTTCAAAATAGTCATTGTCTAGTTTTATCATGACCATCTCATCATCATCTTTCACTATTCAGAGTCTTTGTCAAAGTGTGCGGAAACAACAAGCACAAACTTTGGGCATTGCATTGATGGATGGAAAGCAAAGGAACAAAGCGAGTCCACTATTGAAGATACCCTACATCCATGTTTTTTTATTTGAAGCTTTAAATATTTCCCAAAACTTAGGAAAGTCGGTGTGTCTAAGGTCTGTATCTCTAATGTTGTCTACGTATGAAGTGATACTCAAAAGAGGAGCTACCCCTTGAAAACTATATTTCATCATTTCTTTCCCTTTGAAGATGATCCAAACATCTTCTCTTGGAGGAATCGCTGAAATTTCTACTCTGAAATGACAAGCGGGGTTAGAGGAAGAGGTTCACCCCGCAATGTAATCTTACGATTATGCACTATGCTTCCGTTGTGTAATTCCTCTCTAGAGTTCCGCCGACGGAGAATGAGCCTTTCTTTGCAACACTACACTTCGCTCTAAAGTTCCACCACAAAGTTTTGCTTTATATGTTCTATTTCACTTTTACCCGGAGTTCGAACTACAATGTGCTTGTTAATCTCTTATTTTTGATGGCGGAATTTGAGCCTTATTTTACAACCTCGTATCTCTGAAATAATTCCTTTGCACTAATTTCTCCTCCGTCTTTCCAAAAATGAATTTTTGAATCCTAGGCTTAAAAAACAAGAGAACCCATGAAAGTGAAAGATCCATAAAACAAGTAAGTTCATGACTCAAAGATAAAACCCTAGAGAATGACATAAACGAGAAAATTCAAAGGGCATCCATGGAAACATATGAAATTTGACAAGAAAACCCTAAAAATGAAACCAAAAGAACTTGTAAAAGATAACTTGCAAACTTACCTAAATACCAGATAATAAAATCATGAAAAATTCTCAAAAATCCACTTAAGAAGTATGGTCAAAGTTCGTAGGAGGGGTGTCAACGGTCAGTCGCATACCAAATTGTCGGTGAAAATGACAAGTAAAACTCGCCCTTAAATAGGAAAGTAAAAATTAATTACGATGGAGTTGGTACTTGTGGGTAGTTGGCATTAAATGGTGACATACCGTTAGAGGACAAGTAAGAATTTTGTGTGTGGTTTGCATGTAAACCGAACTTCAAGTTCTGATTTTGACTTGCAAGTGGGGAATCATATTTCAACACATTGACTCGACTTCGATTTCCAAGTATATATTTTATGGGCGGGTTTTGGGTTTCAAAACTCAACATGCGTTTTCATGCAAACCGCATGTTGACTTCAAATCCAAAATCGATAGAATTTCAACACTTAGGAAATTTTCAACAATTTTTGGGAAAAACAAGATTTGGTATAAGGAAAAATTTTGTAAGAAATTTTTTTAAAGTCCTCTAGAAAGGGAAAATTGGAAAGTGCAAACTACATGTTGAGTTTTGAAACCCAAAATCTGATAGAATTTCAACACTTAGAAATTTTCAACAATTTTTGGGAAAAACAAGACTTAGTTTAAGGAAAAATTTTGCAAGAAAAATTTCAAAAGTCCTCTAGAAAGGGAAAATTGGAAAGTTAACATTTTTGACGAACTCTTGGGAATTCTTTCCTACTAAGCATCAGTCCAAAGTAGTCTTATAAAATCCATTGGGAAAAATATGTTAACCTCAAGAAAATACAAAACCAAAAACAACCAAAAACAAGAAAATGAAACAAGGCAAGACAAAAACAAAATAAAAAGACAATGTGTAGAGCACTATGAGGAAGGGAAACTAAGCTAATATTGTACATGGTGAAACCTCCTCAATAGCAAGCTTTGAGGTGTATCCCATTTAATGTGATAGGAATTTATTCTCCATCGATCTTAGTTAGGAAAAATGAATTTTCCTCTTTGTAACCTGTAATTACGTATGGCCCGCTCCAGAGGGCATCAAACTTTGCGTGCATCCTTGGCTTGTCCTTGTCTGTGTCCCACTTGAGGACCAAATCTCCTTCCTAAAAATTCCTTGGATTTTCTTTCTTGTCAAAATTTTTCTTGGTTAGAGCTTGGTGTAACTCCAGAGTCCTTATAGCCTTATTTTGTGTTTCTTCCAATTCCATCAACTTGGTAAACCGTATTGTCATAGGATCACTTTCCATTACTTCCAACTGATGTGCTAGCTCCAAAGAGGGAAATTCCAAAGACAGAGGGAGATTTTCCTCTCTACCATACACTAGCATAAAAGGGGAATTTCCAATGGCCCTTTTTAGTGTTATCATGTCTACCCACAAGGAAGTCTTCAATTTCGTATGCCAAGTTCATCGGTTACTCTCCATCATCCTTTTGATAATTTGTATCAAGTTCTTATTACTAGAATCAGCCAAACCATTACCCTATGGATAATAGTTAGATGAAGTTTTTAAATACACACCATTTTTGACAGCCCACTCACTAAGCTTCGTGCCTATGAATGCCTTGGCATTGTCCGAGATGACAAATGATTAAAGGAATGCCAAACCTTGTCATAATTCCTTCAAGAAAATCCAAGATGGATTTCTCATTTCCCTCCTTTAATGTTACTTTCTCTATCCATCGGTGAAATAATCAATCGCAGTTAGCACCCATTTATGACCATCACTAGTTGTTGGATTTATCATTCGATAAAGTTTAGGACCCATTGCACAAAAGATTGGTCTACTTGGATCCTGTGGAGAGGAAGGGAGGCTAAATTTTTCTTTCCTATGAAAAATGCATATTCTTTACACTTCGTCACCCATATATGGGCATCTTTAAATAGTTCTAGCCAATAGTATCCATCCCTCGTGATATTTTTGGTAGTTGTTTCGCCTGAATAATGGCCTCCTTAAAATCCATTATGGGATTCTTATAATATTCTATTAGTTTTTATGGGCCTATGCACCGAGAATAACTCCATTTAAATCCCTTCAAAATAGTATGTCGCCTCCCTACGAGAGTATAGGGAATGGATTGAAGCTAGAAACTCCACCTCTATGTTCTATCTAGGTTAGGAGGATGTTATCATGATAGCATAAAATGCTTCATGTTGAAAATCCAATTAGCAGGAGTGTGATTCTCTTCTTGATGGTGATTATGAAGCACATTTTCACATTCTTTTCTCACCTCCAAATTAGCAACAAGATGTTGACACTGCACTTTCCCCTTACCAATTTGTTCATCTTTATAGACATCATATTCCCGACCTTGATAATCCATCCAGTTTGTTTTTCACGCATGTCCTTATTTAGTAAGAAATCCTTGACCCCTGGATGTGATACCATTAGTTGAATCATGTTATTGGACATCATGTGTTTGAAATTTTTAAGTTCTGAATGACGAAGAAAACCTATTTCTCAATAAAAGAGTATTTGATCTTGTAATCTTTGAGAGACTGATGAATAAGGTGATTGGTTGTTCCATCATATCATCATTTTGTTGAGTAAGGATCCCTAAAATAATTTCTGATCCAATGAAAGCGTAGAGGATGAAATCCTTCTCATAATTAGGATTTATCAACATGGGAGCATGAGAAATAGCTATTTTAGTAGCCTCAAAACCATCCTTACCTTCCTTAGTCCATCTGAAATTTATGTTCTTTTTTAACATTGTTGGTTATGGAGCTCGATAGCAAGGGGGCTTCGCCCCCTTTGCGAGGTCTCTGGGGATGGCCTTGGCGGGGTCTAAGGGCCACGCGCCCGGTGGGGTTCGAGGGCAGCACCCCATACGCCACATTTTATATGTATTTATGAATTGTGAAATCTGGACAGTTCCTTATTAGGTCACAGATCTAACGGGTGGTTTTCTATGTTTTCCTAAATGATAAAAAAACCCTAATATCTATAAAGGTTCGTTATGTATGAGGCTCATTGTATCAGTGGAGGCACTTTGTGAGAGATTTTTAGTTGGAAGATAAAAGGATTGGTTGTTTCTAGTGGACGTAGCCCATTTTTGGGTGAACCACGTTAAATTTGTGTCTCTGTTTTATTGCATTTATTTCTATTTTACGTTTTCCACATTATTCATTACATGCTTATTTATCTGTACAACTAGTATAATCCTAACAAACATGTCCATGATTAGTTTAGCTGTGGCAACAAAATGAGGTATAAATCTTCTCACAAAGTTAATGGTCCTGAAGAAGCTCTAAAGACCCTTTTTATGGCTTGGAAAATAAATGGATAAGATAAAGCATGGATCATCTCTAGATCAATTGAAATTCCATCTATCTGAAATAATGTGCCATAATCGCTTTCCTTCATATACTACAAAAATACATTTTTGGGATTCAAAGAGACCTCGAATTCCTGCAACCTTTTTCAAATGGTCCATGTGATCCTACGTTTGTTTGGAATATACCATTATATCATCTAGATAAACAAGGATCATATCATTTATAATCCCCTTAAAGGCCATGTCCATGTCTCGTTAGAAGGTGGCACTGGCGTTGGACAATCCAAACATAATCTTATTGTAGGCATATGTGCCCCATTTGGTAGTAAAATCTGTTATGAACTAATCGACCTCTTTTACAAATATTTGATTATAGCCAAAATATTCTTTGAGTAATGAGAATATTTCTACACCTACCACTGTCTAGAGAATATATTCCATGGATGGAAGAGGATAATGATCCTTCAAGGAATCCCGATTCAGATCTCTGAAGTCCACGCATAGTCTGATCTCTCCATTTTCTTCCTAATTGGAACCAAATTGGCCACCCATAAGGAATGCTTAGTTAGAAAAATGATACTATTTTCGATGAGATTTGAAATATCTTTCTTCATAAGTGGTTCAATATTAGGATTGACCGATCTCTACTTTTTGCTAATCGGCTTAACATTCGGATCAAGTTCGATAGTGTGTTGTGCTAACCATGGATCAAAATCCCTAAGATATTTGTAGCTCCAAGAAAAAATTTCATTATATTCTTGGTAAAGAACAATAAAGGCATGTTTCTCATCTAGCGTATATACTTTCCAATCTTCAAAAATTTATCTTCTGCAACCCGATCTTGTTCAAAATCATCTTTGTTTATGACCATGTTATTTTTCTATTTCTTAAATTGGTCATCCAATTGAAAGTTGATTGAAGGGTAACCAAACCTTTCGGTAATTTATTATTCTTCCACCGTATGATACTAATCATAAACATTTCATAAACATTTCGCATGCATAAACTAGATCTAGATCTTAGAATCATGAACTAAACAATAACTATAATAAGGCTAACCATACAAGAACTAGATTTAGTTATGTCTAACACCATTATCCAACCAATATATTCCATTGCATTAAACATTGTAAAACACAAGCTTCTTACACTATAAAGTATCTCCATGAGTCATGCGCGTATTAAGTTCAACAACATAACTCTACAATAATTCAGTCTCTCTAAACTACATAGTTCAATACATATTTATAGAGGTGGGGACTTTCCCTTCACCACCCATGCACTTCTCAAAATAGGTCACATGCTGATAATAGCCATGCACCTTTACAATGGCATGCACAACATGCAAGTGTTCTAATAATAGATGTCCTATAGTTAACTCTAAGAATAAATCCTATTATTAGCTTAAACTATGCATGGCACTTAACAACCGCTTGTTCCCAAAATACCATTGTGTGTAGCGCAAGTCTTCATCTCTATGTGTGCTCCGCACACTATCTCCAAAAATATCCCTTATCCATAAAAATGGCTAAGTCCCGAGCCAAAGTGTTCTGGCATGTGCATTTCCTTCCCTATCTTCCCACACCTTCAAATGTGCCTTGTTCCCGTGTGTGCATCCTTTGTGTGTCTTCTCCTTAGAGCAACATTATGTCTACTCAACATTACCCCACACTAAAGTACATTTTCATCCTAGAAATGGGAATTCTTTCTGATGTTCCCAATAATAAAGAATAAGGAATGAAATAATTAATGAAACACTATACAAAAGAATGAATTTTCACTCTACAACACCCTCTTCTTCAACTAGGAGGATTAGCTCTGGATATTCATTTTTATTTCAACCTCCAATGTTTGTCATTCATTTAGTAGTAGTATTCTTCTTTCTAGAATATTTGTGGCTATGGCATCTAGTTCATCTTGAGTAATCTTTTCTTTCTCATTCTGTAGTATCTAGACAACATTAGCCATACCTGACATCATTCCTTCCAGGAGGTCCATCTTTTTATGCCTATGAGCTTCCCAATCTCATCAATCCTCTCTTTGTGTGGATCCTGGGCTGCTGTGAGGGCCTCATGCTTTTGTTTCACCAAGTGCCAATCTTTCTGCACCCTAGTGTCTCATCTTTCATCACTACCAAAACTTCATTATCTTCTACTAGAGTTCTGGTCCTTATTACTGCTTCTGGTGCCACACATAAATTGAGAGCTTGGTCAGCTTTCTTCAGCTCATCCTTCAAATTTTGGAGCAATGCCTCATAAGTTGAAATTTTCCTAACCATAGAGGCCCTTTCTCTCTCTACCTCTTGTCAGAATATTTTGTGTGGGCATCTCGAATTGGTCCATCATCTAACACCAAATCGACCAAAGTGTGCACATAATGCATAGCAAAAGGAAACTTTTCTAGTACTTGAGATTCTAGATGAGGCCTTGTTTTAAGGATGTGATCACCAATTTCCTCCACCATGCTAATGAAGGCCTCATTATTTTCCCATTCTCATTCCTTCTCTTCCTTTAAAATGCGTTATCTCTATAGTTTTAGCCTTGTTATCTTCAAGCAGTGCTTGAATGGTGGCAGCCTTATCAATGTTTCTCCATGCCACCTCAGTAGATACTTTGACCATTACATTACTAACCTACTCATTAGACATTAGAGTAGGTTTTATTGTCATGTGCCTACTCTGGGGTGCCTTCTTCACTCTTTCGAGACACAAGACTCCTCGCACACGTCAAAATATGGTTCATCCATATGAGTCTGCATGGACCAAGATAATTTCTTCCTTGTGTGCATAGTGGCCATATCTGGATCCATCACTCCCACCCATATAACTCCTTAAGGCCCACAAGTGCTCTAAAACCTGGGCATGGATGATTTTTCTTGTGTCCTCAAGTATAGCCCATACTAGGGACAACATACTCTTCACTTTCTTTCTCTTTTTATTCTTGGCCCCTTAGGAACCTGGGTGCCAAGGTCTAGAGTTGGTCCTTCTCCTACCTGAGTTGTAATGGGTACATTGGGTTGTTCTTGCATAGTTTCTTCTACTTCTTTCACCCCTTCCTCTTCATCTCTCATTTCTTCATCTCGGGTTCCTCCACATCTTCAAGCTGGACCGGGTTCCTAGCGCACTCTCTTCAGACTCCTCCTCCTCATTAAGCTTCAGCTTTCTTCTTTTTTTCTCTCGGGTGCTTTTTTTTAGGGAGAGTTGAGGTGACCTTTGTAAAGGTTGAGATGTTCCTACACCTTGGGTTCTGGTTCTTCTAAACACCTTTTTAAACTAGCATTCCTCATGGATTGTACCCATGTCCAAGTCTTCCTCTCCTCCTTGTGTCTATGGGGGAGTATCTACGTGCTCACTCTCCACTTTTTCTATGGGCTATCTCTCGGCCTCTATGGTCCAAGCCTCCACTATCCTCATTGATCTTCTTCTTCCTCATCTCCTTCTATGGTCGAGGCAGGCTTTGGAGCTGCCACATTTTCAATTGTGTGTTTTCCCTTAGGTGGCCCTGGAAGCATGAACTCATTCTCCACATACTTTCCATTTTCCAACCTAGGCTTGAGTTGATAGATAGATAAGCATGGCCCCACTATCCCCAATATCCAAACTCATTGGCTTCATGCTTATAACATCATAAATAAGCCTCTCGATATATGCAGACCGACTGGATAAACATATGTTTTCCTTAGAGTATGGTAGTCACAATCTACCTTGTCCGCATTGTAGCTCAACTCGGATGCATGCATCAATAAACATGTGTACTACTTCCTGGAAGTAAATGTTGTGAAGGTGTATGGTAGTTTACACCAAGGACTCCATGTCCCATCCTTCATTATGAACCACGTGATGTAAAAATGTTGATACACCATGCGAACTACACGCACCTTGCCCACTACTGAGGGTAACTCCTTTGGAATGTCATTCCTCCTCAAAGGCCATGAAGTCGATCATACCATAGTTCTACCCTTTGTTTGAATGGGCCACTCATTGTTCCTTCACACAAATATTTCTCAAACCTCTCTGTGAGGGACTTCTTTTTCCGTGGGGTATTCCCAAATTTTGTTATTTGGCCCATCGGGCACTCAATTTCTACAAACACAAGAGATAATAGGATAGTGCCAAAACTTATCTTCTCACCTGTGCACACTTCCTCAATAATTTTTTTGTTATGTAGCAACTAAGTTATACACTTCTCCTTGTGACATTTTCTTTGCAATATGTAGCCACATGGTATTTACTTGTGACCATCTCTCTTGATCATTTAACTTAGTGAGTAGATGTGTAGCACTTCCTACACCACATGGTACTTCCTTAATCTGTAGATGTCCATTCCATGTGGACCCTTGGCATATCCCAACTCCTTTCTTGTAGCTATAATAACTACCTTATCAGTTAGATCACTACTAACCTCTGTCCATGTGCCCTTCAGTCCTGTCAACATAGCAATCAAAGGTGGTGATCCTTACCCACCATCCAAAAAATAGAAAAAGTCCTCATGGACTCTACTCATAAGCCATTGGTATAAATCTTTCTGGTTTTCCAAAATATGGGAGTTCATATAGTTGATACACCCCTACCTTCTTGAGAAACTTCTCCCCAACATCATCATATACTGGCATGTCATCCACCATGTGCTTGTTGGTCTTCTTATTCAATAATGTGTCCAACTCCTCCCTTGTTATCGGTGGTGTGGTGGTTGTAGTCACTTACTTTGCATCTACGGATATGGGAATCCCAATCCCATCCGATGATCACTCCTTCTAGATATTGCATTTCTAAAAAATTTCTCTCAAGAGCATCTTCGACCTCGATTTCCACCTTTTTCTTCCCCTTCCCCTTCATTCCTCCAGGTGCTTTCCTTGGTGCCATGGTAAAAATCCACCTTTTTCCTCTGTTGAGTAAGCTCTCATGCCCTAGCTCCAAATCACATTGCCCTAGCTCAAAATTGCATGCCCTAGCTCAAAATCATGTGCCCTAGCTCCTTCTCAATGCTTTTGCTTCACTCAAACCCTTCTCCAATGGGGACATAAGCCACTTTTGTGCACAAATCTACTCTCCACGCCTGGTTTCACAACTCTCCACACCTCAACATGTTTCACTTGGTTTGGTCACAACTAGCTCACTCGAATACTTGTGATCACAAAGGTAGAAATAACCCCGCATCACGTCTTTATATAGAGTTGCTAAAATTTATTGCATTTATTCTCCTTTACCTACCACCGATCCTCTCATTAATTGACCATTTTCCCAATTTCACATGTGATACACCTACACACCATAGTTATAACCTTCCATCATGCACCTTCCTACCTTCTAGCTACAGACCTCCTTCTACATGTGTCCATGCACCAAAGTACCTCACCATTATGCCTTCCTCTAGTAGTTTCTATGGTTGTCACTTACCTCACGTTATATTGTTCATTCATTTATTTCTAGCTATGGTCTTCCTTAGAGAAATCTTCTTTCTAGCAACTCCCTTCCATTTTTGAATAACACCTATAATAGTATGTTCTCATGTGTACCTATTTTTTAATAACAACCACCCCACACCAATGGTATGTGTAGTCCTCTGCATGCATAAAAATACTTCATATTGTAATTAGCTTCCAACACACAAATGTGCTTATTACACAAAACACCAAACTAAATTGACAAAGCATAGTGATGAAGAAGGAAATACATTAAAATAAATACATAAAGGGAAATCTATACTAAATGGAAATATTGCCTTATTACAAACACCAAGAAGACTTATTTATAGTAGGGCTTCAACCTACTCCCATTAAAGTAACCGGGTAACCATGTTCCATCAAGCACCTCTAACTGACAAGTGCCTGATTCAAGGATGTGAGTGATAACATATGGTCCCAACCAATGCACCTTAAGTTTTCTGGATGGCGCAAAAACTTGGAATCATAAAGAAGTACCATCTGTCCAACCTCAAGCTTCTTATCCTGATGTGTTTATCATGCCATGCCTTCTATCTAGCCTTTTCCTACTTCTAACTCCAATGTGTTATGTGTGCCTCTCATCCAGTTGTATTAACTTGTCAATTCTTTCTTCTAATGCTTTCTCATCAGCTAGACCTCCATGCATGCACATAATACGCAAAGAAGGTAACATGAATTCCATGGGAAGAAATGCTTTTATGCCAAACACCAACTGAAAGGGTGTAGCCTTATTTAACCTTTTGTAAGTTTTTCTATATGCCCAAAGTACAACATAAACTTTATCATCCCAATCTTTCCTTCCAACATCACAAATTTTTGTTAAGGTATGGCTCAATATCTTGTTGAAGGCCTCAAAGTCCCATTTTCTTGAGGATGATAAGGTGTCATCTTGTGGTGCATGACCATAAATTCATCCAACAATATCTGATTGTCTCATTAAGAAGTGTGTGCCCCTATCACTTGTCAAACTCAATGGACATCCATACCTAGTAAGAATATTTTCCCATAAGAACCTTGTTATTATAGCTGTTGTACAATCCTTTGTAGGTGTTGCTTCTTACCCATCATGTAAGATAATATGTACAAGTGATGATGTAGCATGATCCGGTTCTATGTGTGGTGGGGAAATAGGACCCACAAATTCTATTGCCCATTTTTCAAATGGCTCTACACTAGTAATAGGCCTCAAAGGCATTTCATCTCTTTGTCTAGGTTTTCCAAGGCATTGAAAGTGATCACATGCCTTACAATACTCTTTACAATCCTTTATAAGGGTCTCCCACCATAATCCAGTGAGTAGAATCTTTGCATGCGGTGGTGTCACCTACATAATCCCACCTGCAATACCACCATGAGCCTCTTCCATGATATTTGTGTGCTCATGTTCTAATACACACCACATAATACTTCATCTCGGCCTAGTTTGTATAAGTCACCACTGATCAACATGAAGGGTGCAACATGAATTGTAAGTTGTTTCTTCTCTAAGGATTTCATTCCTTTGCCATACCTGTGCATAAAAAGACAACAATATCCTCCAATTCTAAAGGTGTGTGATGTAACCTATATAACTATGCATCCAACATTATATCTTCAATTTTTTTGCATCCTCTCTCTGATTGAATTCTTGATAAGTGGTCTGGGCCAAAATTACTTTTACCTGGTTTTACCATGACTGTAAAGTCAAATTCTTGGAATAAGAGAACCCATCGACATATGTGCCCCTATAAAATGGGCTTATTTACCAAGTATTTTAGTGCCATGTGATCTGTATAAAATAAAAAGGTGTTGCTAGCAAGTACTGTCTAAACTTATGCAGCACATAGATCATCGACAAAAGCCTCTCATGCTCTGTAGTTGTATAATTATATTCTGAGAGTCAACTTTCTACTAGCAAAGTAGATAGGATGATCTATAATACCTTCTCCAGGATGAGCTAACACTGCACCAATGGTCATGCTAGAGGTGTCCACATGTACGTGAAATGGTTGGTTCCATGAGGGAAAACACTATAATAGGCATTGTAGTAAGTCTCTCCTTCAATGCCTCAAATGTGCATTGTTGTGGTTCTCCCCAATAGAATGTCCCTTTTCCCTTTAGTAACTCCTCTCAGGGGGCATGGAAATCTTCACATATCCTTTGATAAATTTTTTGTAATACCTTGTATGGCCCAAGAATCCATGCACCTCACTCTAACTGGTAGGCTCCTCCAAGCCTACAATAACTGCAACCTTAGCTGGATCTACTAACAAACCTTCCTTGCAGATGATATGCCCTAGAAAAGTTCCAAAAGGTGTAGAAAATACACACTTCTTGATGTTTAAAGAGATGTTTAACTATCTGCATCTTTCAAACATTAAGTGCAAGTTGTCACAATGATCCTTAACAAGCCCATATACCATCCAATCATCCAAGTAAACCTGCAAGAATTTGTGAATAAAATCTTGGAATGCTTGAACAACTATGCACAAAAATACATGTGTGTTCTTCAAACCAAAGGGCATCACCATATATGCAAAGCTTCCCCATTCAATGGTGAAAGTTGTCTTCTCTTGATCCTCTGTGTAATTCTTACCTGATGATACCAGAGAATCCATCTGTAAAAGAGTAAATTTCATGCCCTACAATGCCTTCTAATATTTCCTAGTGAAAGGCGTAGGAAAAGGATCAATCACACATGCAACATTCAGCTCCCTGTAATCCACACAAATCCTAATCTGACCATATTTATTTATATTGATTACCATGGGGCTAACCCACTTTGATTCTTCTAGGGGCTTAATGATGCCATATTTCAGCATTTTGTCAATTTCTTCTTTAACTTTTTACGCATAGGTTAGGGTTCATCTGTAAGGTCTCTTCCTGACTGGGGTGCACCTTCCTTTAGCTTAATCTTCATCTCACCTAATGACTCATGCACCCCCTTTAACTCATGGTAGCCCTAGGAAATAAGTCCTGGAAATCATGTAGTAACTCAATTATCTTTTCCACTTCAGAATCAAGACCAATAATCTCCAATTATGGCCTCCTTAGGTTCAACATCCATGCCAATGTTCACTTTCTTGGTCTTCATAGGTTCATGATAGGCATGTACATTTTTATCCACACTATCTAAAACCTTGCACATTACCTTTGGAATGATCAATGTCCAAATTTTCTACTTCTTCATCATCCACTATGTAGACCATCTTTCCTTTCTCCTTCTCAAAGCAAGCACTGCTTAATAGTTGGCAACATCTGTCTCATCTATTTCATCAAAACATGCTCCTGGTTCTTCCTCACCAAATAACTCTGAATGATTTCTTCATCCTTTGCACTATCTCCCATAGTCAAGCATTCCATAACCCATAATGCCTCTCTCACTAGAGGTTTAGTAGAGAAGTAGTCAAAAGTTGGACCATTCCTGCAATCAAGTCTTGCCAATTTCCAGTCTCCCTATGTAGTTCCGCATAAACATACCAAGTGCATGCACAACCTTGCAAAGTGGAATAAAGTTTGTGCACCCAAAGTGAAGGTGGTAAAGCTTCCTGCCCCTCTATCCAGAGTCTCTCACACTATTGAACATGGTGTTGAACAGGTTGATTACCATGATATATGCATATTTGAGTAGGTGCATTGCTCCTGAGAAACTGGGTTGTTAGAGAAATTCTTACTTCATTCCATTCTATGAGATTATCCCTGTGAACCATCCACCAGCATGTTGTCATCCCATGTAGGGTATATACTAACATATTTCTTCTCTCCACTTGATTTTCCATTGCTCCTCCATGGTGCAGGAATATTGTAGGATCTCCTTCTCCAGTGTACCAAGGTACAAATTTGTTACCTATCCACCTAATACAACGAGGTTTTCTCCTCCATGCAAAGGCACTTCTTACTTCACCCAACCATCTCATAGGTGTCATGTGCCCAATTGTCACAAGAAATACTTGTAGTATCACTAATAGACTATGCATCTTCCCACTGGAGGATTCCTTCCTTAGATGGCTCAAGTACTTATGATCTCGAATGGCGTGCACATAAATTCTTGTTTAGGTCTTCCTCACTCAAAGGTTCAACATAAGGTGTAGATATTTCCATCTATTAAAGGGATAATAAATGTGTTCTTCCTTGTTCTCAAAACTTATATACCCCTTGTTGAACCATAGATCAACATTATTTGCATAACACCAAGGGCACCCAAGTAGAGTTGGGAAGTTGTCTACTTTTGCAAGTGCCAAAACCTCAAAGTCCCAGTGAACTTGGCCCCTTGTATAGTAATGGATGCATCCTTTAAAACTTTGATTGGAGTGGCCTTAGTCCGATTAGCCATAAATAATACATTAGAGGATGGTTGTAATGGGGGTCTTCCCATCTTACACCCATGCATCTAAAGTAAGCACATTCACTTCTGCACCTTGTGTCAATCAATATATTGCTCAAAATCCACCCATCCACAACAGCATTTGAGTGATTTCCTTGTCATAATCCAAGCTATGAGGGGGAAGATTAGCATGCAAGGATCTGTCATCCATTCTCAATACATGTGTGTGAGTGTTTCCTTTAACCAATTCCCTAGTAATGGAATAATATTCTCTGGTGCAACATCTTGCATACCTCTTTCAAATCATCAACATCTGACTAGACCATCTCTGTTGCCTTATTTTGTTCCAACTTCCATGACTGTTCCTTTAAACATTGTATTTCACCTGAAGATTTTTGAGTACCTCCATGGTCTCTTGATAAACCTCCTTTTGATGTGTAGGATCTAGGTACCTTGCATGTAAAACCTCCTCCTTAGTAATGGTAGGCTTTTATTGTAATTCTCTCTTTGCACACAACTTCAACACGTGTAGTAATCTTCACAAGTACTACCTCAGGTTCCAGTGCCAACTTTGGCATCCACTGATTTTCCATGGTGTGTTGTATTCTAACCATCCATGCGCCCTTTTCTCTGTTTATGTTGCTTTGCTAAGATGCTCATATAAGTCTAGGCATTCCTCATAGTTATGATTCTTCCCACAAAAAGAACAAGTAATATTTTGAGGGAATTCACACTTGTAGTGGTCAGGAGATCCACATGTATAACATGTTCCATGAGGAAACTCCTCATCCACCACCATGGCCTCAAGCCCCCGAATCCACCATGGTATCCTCGACCTCTACCATGACTTCCTTCAAAGTGTCCTCATTCTAATCGTATAGCACCCTTGGTTGTGATCATGATCATGGTGCTCACTTTTACTTTTAGAGTTATCTGATACTCCTCTCTCTCACACCAATATCGATGGCATCATGGATCTGACCAATCAACTTGTAGTCTTTTGTATTGTGATTCATGGACTGAAAAATCTTACAATAACAAGATACATTCTTTCTTATCACATGTTGTAATAATGGGAAGTGGCTTGCATCATGGTCTAAATGACATATCTTGTAGTCTAGCAATAATGAATGTATTGACTAACTCATGGGGAAAATTATCCTTAGTGTGTCCTTCCACTTCACAATCTATACACCAAATCCCAGTGTGTGTTTCATGTGTTGAATTGGTGATAGTTTCTCCAACTACTTTCACCATGGCTGCAATCTATGCTTCCAAGAATGGGCTCACTCTAGTGTCTTATACTTTGACTTCCTCGTGCATGTAACAACTACTTCAAGTGCTTTTGTGGGTCTGTATATGTCTTATGTGACAATGCCCTCCTAAATGGTGTGATCAAGCCCCCAAATGAACCATTGTGCATGTTGGCTTGCATGGATATCATATGAAAGCTTAGACAAAAGTGTTTTGAAATGGGCATCATATTCTCAAACGCTCTCAAGTAGTTCCCTGCTTAATATCCTTGAGCACGCTTATACTCTTCTACTCAAACTTAGGGATATAAAACTCCTTAAGGAAAGCATCCCATAGTGTTGCATAATCTATGCAAGTCTGATCAAGGTCAAACTTCCTATACCAACTATGAGTGCATCCTTGCAATGTAGTTACAAACTGACTTTCCTTACACTCAAAATTCATAATCCCTTTTGTGTGCCATAATATCTCACACATGTGCACATGCTCAACAACATCTTCTATTCCCCTATACTCTAGAAGATGAAGTGACATCTCCATGTAAATATTTTGGGGTTGGTGAGGACCATGCCCACCTGATCCAGAACCTCTGTGTTACCTCTACCTCTAGACCCACCAGATCCACCAGAACTAGAGCCACCTATGCCCCCTTGATCCTCCACATGTAGCTGGAAGTGGACCAGTGGATGTATTACCCTATGTCCCAATAGTGGTACTAAACTAAACTCCTATAGTCTGTGAGGTGGTACTACTCCCAAAAGTGAGTCCAAAATTTACGCGCTTGAGTTTTGTGTCAATGATGTGCCTAAAAAGGTACCTCAAATAACAAAGAAGACATTTCCCGGCCATAGATGCACTTTCTACTTGATTTACTCATGTTCTTCTACTCCCCAAACTAGCTTGTTGACTATTGGTTGTACTAGATACTAGAAAACCAAGCGCAAGGGCTAGGTTGCTAGGTAGATTCAGATGCACACCCATGGCCCATGTCATCTCTACTTGGCATGCTTCCATATGAGGCCGAGGAGGGTTCCTTGTCATGCTTTCCCAAATGGGGAGTTTTAGATGCTCTGGCTCCATGCCTTTTCATGAGCTCTAAATCCTTCATGAGCCATCTCTCTCCTCAATGCCATCCATTTCTGCAATATCACGTTGCTTCTCTATCTCCCTCTCATGCACCTCATTATACTTAAGCCACCTTTCTTATCTTTTCCTCTCTTCACTAGGTCTGCCATCCTTCACCAAACTTGCTCCTTCCCCACGTGTGGTAGGGTTTAGCTAGCCATCACTATTTTTTCTTCCAAATTTAGGGTTACCATCAAGATTTTGATCACCAGTGGAATGCCTTGCAAATAGGTTCCCTAGGATAACATAAAAATGGAACTTAGCTACCTTTGGGAAAGAGTAAGTAGAAATTGAGTACTCTAAAATATAGCTATTCAGAACACCATGGAACCAAGTGTCCACAACGCACGTGTCCAAATCAGATCAACATCATAGAGGGCCTGAAATTCTTCCTGCATCCAAACAAGTGTGTGATACCTCTAATTCCTTTTAGACACATAAGCAACCAGCCACTCGTACAAATCTATCGGAAAGATAACAAAAAAAACTCTCATATAAATAGTCATACAAGTTCTGCTCCACCCATGCACATGTGTCAAACTTAGATCTAGTGTTGAACCTCGAGTGTATTCTTCTTCTAGATCTATTATCCACTCCTCAATACTTTTCTAGGGTCAACCGAGTATGTCTTCATCATGAAACATCCTGAAAAACAATTGAAAAAGAGGTCTGAAACAAAACCAATGATGCAGCCTAGAATCTACTACTTTAGAAAACCTAGTGCACGCTGCACACATCACTCAGCCTGAGTGAGCACTCACCCAAAGCACACAAAGGTACCAGGCCCTCCTTATAGAGTTTCTTGTGTAGGATGTTAGTGTGATGATGATAATACATATTCAGATCCATAACTAATCATAAACATTTCACAATGCATAAACCAGATCTAGATCTTAGAGAATCATGAACTAAACAATAACTATAATAAGGCTAACCATACAAGAACTAGATTCAGTTATGTCTAACACCATTATCTAGCCAATATACTCCATTGCATTAAACACTATAAAACATAGAAGCTTCTTACACTATAAAGTATCTCCATGAGTCATGTGTATTAAGTTCAACAACATAACTCTACAATAATTTAGTCTCTCTAAACTACATAGTTTAATACATATTTATAGAGGTGGGGACTTTCCCTTCACCGCCCATGCACTTCTCAAAATAGGTCGCATGTTGATAATAGCCATGTGCCTTTACAATGGCTTACACAACATGCAAGTGTTCTAATAATAGATGTCTTATAGTTAACTCTAAGAAGAAATCCTATTATTAGCCTAAACTATACATGGTGTTTAACAGCCACTTGTTCCCAAAATACCATTACGTGTAGCGCAAGTCTTCATCTTTATGTGTTTTCGCTATCACAAAAATATCTTATCCAAAAATGGCTAAGTCCCGAGCCAAAGTGTTTTAGCGTGCATTTCCTTCCCTATCTTCCCACACCATTTGGGACTTATTATGGATAGGTTACCCGTTAGGTTGATACTATTGATTTTAGGATTGATAAGGACAATTATATTGGGATTGTTGCCTCTTAAGGTGTTGTCCCCTCAAAATTCCTCTCTTTTGAAAGTTGAAAAATTGAGTTGGAACCCTTTAGAAGTGTTTTGGTAAAGTTGGAAATTCGAAGAGATGGTGAAATTCCATTTGTTTGGAGTCATTTTAGTAACTTGTGGGTTTGTCGGACATTTTTGTCCCTCATGTCCCAAGTTCCCTCGGGCTTCCTGTTCACCGATCACCCGCATTGGCTGAATCAGCTCTTCACGTCCTTCATGTCCCAAGTATCGGCGGGCCTCCTATCCACCGATTCGCTGATTTTCCCACAAGTCCTTTTCCGTCGGCTTTCTCAAACTTTTTCAGCCCATCTATCCCAAGTGTGCATGGGCTTCTTGTTCATCGATTCCCCACATCACTCGCATCAGCTGAATTGGCTCTTCGTGTCCTTCGCATTTCTATGTCCCTGGACCACCCATGTTCTTTTGGCCCGCATTCCTCACATCACCCGCATTGGCCGAATCGGCTCTTCACGTCCCTCATGTCCCAATGTCCCATGGACCGTCTGGGCCATTTTTTCCACTTTTCCCACATTTCTCCTTTTTGAGTCGGTGCAAGGTGTATTTAATGTGCATTTATGATCTTCTCTCTTCTGAACGGCTATTTAAAGGGGCTTCCGTCATGCATTTGTCACATTTCTTTCTCGCTATCTCTTGCCCACATTTCTTGTAATTGAATCATTTGTCCATCTTCATGTAATCCCTTTGCAATTCTTATCATGAATTTGTTCTTTCGAGCCTATTCCTCCGGTTCACTTTGTCGAGCTAAAGATCAAGTTTTAAGGACACGAGCATCTATCCCCTTTAGAGACCTATGTGCCTAATATTGGAGATAGTGAAGTTTGACATTTGGACTTTGATGATTTCTACGGTAGATTAGCATGTAACAACCCTACTCTCATGGCTCAAATGATAAATGACAGGTGGAATTGCATACGCCACTAGTTTTCCTATCTCTATGCAAAAGTGTGTCGACACCATGCCCCCTATGGGGCTCATTTTAATCTGGATACCAAGGAGGTGGTTAACATGCATGGGGAATTGATTACAAAATTGGATGTCGCCACCATTGTTGTTGCCTTATGCATTCCCAAAACAAAAGACTCCATTGTTCTCACTCTCACTCAATCTCGGGCTTTGTTTGATCATGACAGTTGAGAAATATAAGGCTCGAGTAGCTAAGTCATGGCTAAAGTTCCCTAAGAAGGGAGCATCCCGAATCTCTAAGGCATTGTTCAGGGTTGATTTCAATGAGGAACTATCATATTTCATCACTCTGCTCACCTAGATTATGGGAATGCCCTCTACAAACAAATTCCATTTTTTGATGTGTCATTTCATAAGCATCATCTGCGAGGGTAAGAAAAACATTAATTGGGCCAAGATTATCTCGTGGGAGGAACCTAATGAATAATTTTCAAATGTTTAGTAGACAAAAAAATTCTACATGACCTCCTATCTCATGTACACCTTGGCAGCATCTCGCGAGTGGTTTGGCTTCACTTTCATTGAAGGAAAGAAGAATGAACCCATCTATGCATATTACCCTCAATTTACCCTCAAGGACAAGAATCATAGTTTAGAAGGGTAAATGATGCATGTTATCCAAAATTCACCCCTCGAGGTAATTTTGATAACATGCATCAAATTCTTCAGTCCCGAGCAAGTAGAATTGATTCAAGGCCAAAAATCATGTTTTTGGGGTCCCCTTGGCTTCTCTCTAACTTCCCCATCTAGGAAAAAACCCAAGAAGTTAGAGAAAATTGGAAAAATATGGAAAATGGACTCATTCTGGTGTTTTGCGGAAAAATCAGACATTTTTGTCCCAGGTGGTCCAGCGGGACAGATCGACAGACGATGCTGTGAGACATGAAAAACTAATTTTTCTACTGTGTCATTACATTGCCAATTTTACGCACATGGAAAAATTGGAAAACAGGGCCTTATTACAATCAAATCACGACATTGGTCCCAGGGACCCACTTTTGGTCATCAGGTGAGATCGCTCATTTTTTCCAAGAATGCGAGCTATCGAGGAGTTTGACAAGCTTATCTCGCTCGTTCGAGCTAAAACAGTGTCAAATCGGGAATAAAGAGACGAGTCATCAGAGGAGTTCGTGCCTTCTCCTAACTCGGTCATAACTCAGATCACAAGCCTTAGACGAGTTCATGAGTAGGAAATGTAAGTTCGGTTGTCCAACTTTGGCTTGTCATAGAAGAGTCTCGATAGGAGTGGAGGATGTTTCGATGGTTGGCTCATTGAGGCAGAGAAATGACGAGCTCGACTCGGTTTAATTCAACATGGAGAGATTGATGCTTCCTTGTTGGAATATGAATTCACAATCTCAGCCTCATTCGCAAAACTTGTCTCAAGATTTGATCGAGCTTCTTCCATGGAAGCGACTTTCCAAAGTGAAAAGGCGAGACAACTCAACTAAAACTTTATCTCGTCCTTCTACTACAGCAGCAAGATTTTACAACGACTGATCACGGCTGTCGTCCCATGCAACCAGAACATCAGGATCAACACCAACGATTCCTTGGGATCGCCCTGTGGCAGCTGTCGCAATTAACTCTCTCTGGAGGCGATTGTTTCTCTGAGATAAAGTTTACTTCTCTACCATGTAGCTGCTGCGTATAGCCAATTCAAATTGCTAAAAGTATGGTCCCATGTGGTGGACTAATGCATCGATTTTCATGGAACAGATGGTCTTATGAAATTTTTACAGATCCCGCAATCGCTTAAATTTGAATCTTTCCTGAAAAATTCAAGCGGCAACTGTTCAGGAATCAATATTAAAGCAGCATGTAGAGTGGTTAATTGAAGATAAGCAACGACTACATAAACTATTTCTGCCATTTGCCAACTATTCTCGAAAATTTCTACCTGTAGCTTTTAAAAAATTATCTACGCGGCTGCATGGGACCTCACAATAAGTGAAGGCACGATCTTGGCAAGAGAACGATATTTCCGCGCATGGGAAATATTTCACTTGATTTCCAAGTGGATTTTTATGAATGGCGGGCCAAGCTGAAAATCCCGCTCGCTGGTGGAAATGCGGAGATAAGGAGCGAACTTGCCAAGGTTGCGCGGCAAAGCTGAGGCCGGGGCCCGTGGATTAGTTTGTCCAAGCCGTTGGACGTGGGAAATAAGGAGCAGCACTGCCAAGCGGGTTTTTTGTGGATGGCAAACCAAAGAAGAAACTCCGCGCGGGGGAGATTTGGAGCAGCACTGCCAAGTGGAGATTTGACGATGGCAATCCAACATCAAACTTCCGCACGAGCCGTTTAAACGTGGTCCGAGTCTTTGGGCGAGTCACACGCAAGGTAAGTTGGAAAACGTGGAATGAAGCAGTTGAAGTGTTTAATCGGATTAAACGTGGTTGTCTGGTCGGCCGTTTTGTAAACAGAAGGTTGTTTGAAGGAGGTTTTACACATTCCGCATCCACGCATAGCATTCGGTGGTCGCGAGAAGCTCCCACGCACAGTTGCAGAAAACAAATATTCACTGCCATGCACGATGGATTGGAGTCACGCTGTTCGAGGCTTCATAACATTTGCATGAAGTAGGAGATGAAGGTTTATTACGTGCAGAGCGAAACGATTCATATTGCTCGGCATTGTTTTCCCCTAGAAACGAATTGAATGCGAAGGTCAACTCAAATACCGGTCGGCCGTTTTGTTTGTCACACTCACATCTCTCTATTCACTCGTAAATGGTCTCTTCGAGAAACTCAGAGCAGCGAGGCAATATTTATACCTTCCATTAGATACGTCCAATCGCATAATAAAAGTATTCTTTTACCAGATTCAGAGAAGCTTGTTTTTAAACAATGGACGATATACTGCAGTTTCAAGCTAGTTTTATCTAGCTTTATTTCTATTAGCTTTGATCCACGACTAAGGAAGAATTCATATGGTTGTTACTGTACATTTTTTTAAGGTCCTCTTGGCTGCCCCAGCTGTTCAATGTATTTTTTGAAGGACTCCTTTTATGTGTTGCAAATTGTAACATGAAGGATCTTTTTAGTTTCTGAAAAAATGAGTATATTGTATAGCTCACGGCTACCTATGCCATAGGTTCCAATAGTAGCATAATTGTCGATTGGAGCTGAGATTTCCGGGTGCACTGCCAAAATACCGAGGGGCTCTTTGGCCAAAATTCAGTCTCAAGGATGTCTATCGACATGTTATGGGCATGAGCCTGTGTCATCATCATGGCAGCATTAGGTCTTTATTGGTAATGTCATTTTCTCATTGTTTGGAGGGTACAATTGCGCTTATTATGGCAAAGCTAAACATTCTTACTACAAGTGTTATATGATAAGGAAGAACCGTGAGCATTGTGGTAAAACCATTCTTAGAGGCGTGAAAATGTGAACATGATCGAACAAATCTTAATATTTCCCGCAGATACAAAGCCAGGTCGAATCAGTTGAAGAGCTCGTGGTGTTGTTTCATGGAGTTTGAACGTGGAATTCATGTGAATATGTGGTCCAAAACAAGAAGAAATAACTCTATCTCACAAACTAGAGTTATGAGAAATCAATCGAAGTGTGAGGGCATAACGTGATCCCTAACAATTTTCATAGCTTGAAAATCATTTCTAAATGGCGCAACATGCAGGAGTGAAATAATTTAAATTCATTAAATTGTTTAACCTCTGTGAGTACAAGCAATGTATCATGGGTCAAATCCACTAAGTATGATTTAGAGTCAAACTTTTCATATGGAAACGTTGGTACCAAGTCAAGATAAAGAATAAGCTCACGGGTGGAAGTTTAATGTATTTGTGAAGTTTCAATGAGCTTAAAGCTTCATGTTCACGATGCATATAGGTGGCTTGGTAATTCAGAATGGCCTCGAGTTAACAGAGCAAAACGGTAAGAATCAAGTTTGATAGCCCACCATTCGGAGGACTCAATGCAAAAGAGCGCGATTACCAAAGCAAGGAAAGAGTTAGTGCAGGGTCAAAAATCGATTGCAACACCGAATTAGCGGATTCGAAGCTCACCAAGTTGAGATTTGTGCAGACTCTATCCACATGGACCCCCCTCCTCTTCAAGTCAAACGGGTCAACGGGGGGGTCCCAACATTATGTTAATTAAATTAATATTTTTATTTAAATATTTTAATAATAATATTTATTATTATTATTTAAATATTTTATTTAAATATTCTTTTAATTAAGTGAGAAGACTTGGTCATCAGGCAATTAATGACCTATGATGGAACCTTCTCGGGTAGTTCAACTAATCGTAATAAATACATCATGGGCCTTCATTTTAGGAAGGTAATTATGACCATTTCCTCTTCTTTCTCACATATTCTTCTATAAATGTAAGTTGGAAGCTCATTTCAAAGGGTTCCAACAGTTGCATAAGTGGACAGCTTAGATATCTCGTAAGAGTGTATACTTTTCAAGGGTCCTCTCTCTCTCGCAAGTTGTTCTTGTGTGTTGAGAGAACTTTCAAGCCTCCTCTTCAAGACCTGTAATGGCAACTATTGCCTCTTCGAATGTATGATGCATTGTGCATGTTATGAAGCAATAAAAGTGTGTGTTTTGTGACTAATCTCGGTCCTTTCATCCTTCTATGCTTCTTTGTGCCTTTCTCATACTTGCAGTACACTCGTGCAAGTTTAAGTTTCTATTGCGAGTTCTTGGAGTTCGTGCTTATCGAGTGGTGAAGTATTGCATGCGGTTGAGTTGTGGTGTCTATTCACCCTTCTTGAGTTCATCCTTCTTCACCTGGGAAACCGGTATATTTCTCGGTCTGATAAAGTTTAACAAAAGGAACGCGTGTCTCTTAGCCTGTGGTATCATGTACCCTCTCTAAGTTGCAGTAGGTGAAGTTGACCTGTGGTGCACACACCCTCTTCAAATTAACCCTTCCTAAATCTGAAGACACCCTTTATTCGGTGCATCACCATCCCTAGTATAGTTTCATTTCTGTAAAACTCTTTCCCTAAAACCCCATGAAAATGTTAGCATAGGACTAGATAATCATTTTTGTTACACTAGGAGTAGTACAACACTTAGTTTAGGAAGAGGAAGCCGGCCTTCTCCGGAGGTTCACCTCGAGCCCAAGTCCCACAGCTTGAGAGGTGATCCCATGTGTCCCAATCACACCGAACGTCCTATTCACATCCTGGCCATTCGGGGGGTGCAGTGATTTGGCGACAACAGTTTTTGGCACGCCCGGTGGGACAATCAGAGACATCACAGAAGTTAGAGTTCCATCTTTCAGAGGTGTCTCATTATCAAACAGGAAATCTTAAGCCACCGTGCGACCACACACAATAGTTTTTGGCACGCCCGGTGGGACAGAGTTGGTACTTCTCTTCTCACTTACACGAGTCAAAGTACCTGGCGACTCCATATCTCTGGATTCCAAATCTCAGTGCGATAACTTATGCGAAGAATTCAGACAAGAGCTTCTTCAAAGAAAGGAAATTATCAGCATACCGAACTTTCCTTATCTCCTCCAAAGAGAAGAAGAAGAGGCATTTCCACATCCCCAGTTGCAGATTTACCTACTAGGGGTCATTCAACTCCTCCTTACGGAAGATTTCCTCCACCCAGGAACAATCAACCTTTCGTTGCTATGGCGAGGAACCAAGTTTTTCCCCCTTTCAATGCAAGCAGTCCTCTTATGTTGGCTCAACGTGATCCGATACCTATTGCGGCACTCAAAAGTTTACCCTTCTACACGGGGGAAACTCACGTTACTCCAGTGGAGCATATCTTTGATGTAGCCAGCATCTGCGCAGTACATAATATCACCGAAGACAATGTTGCAGTTAGACTTCTTGCTACCTCTTTCAAGGGAAAAGCACTTCAATGGTTTCGCGGGTTAGGTGTTGGCACTATAACCACTTGGGACGTGTTGGGAGAAAAGCTATGTAAACAATTCGAAGACAAAAGTGATCACCTATCACTTTTGGAACAACTTACTACCATAAAGAGAGCTCCCCAAGAATACATGAGTGATTTCAACTTCCGATTCCACAGGACTTGGAATAGGATTCCGGCGCTCATAAAGCCTTCTGCACATAATGCATTCTTGTACTATTTGCGAGCCTTGAATAGCGATGTAGCAGTTATGATCCAGTCTATGGGAGGGACTACACTTCCTGATGCTTACGAAGTTGCCATAAGTGCAGAGAATTCTTTGATTCAGGCTGGAAAGATAGCTCCACGACCACCAATGCCCTTTTCTCCAGATCTTACGAATCATCAGCCTATCATTGCTCCTCTTCCAGTGGACTCCAAGCAACCATCTCAATCTTCCCCTGCCTCTTCAAATGACCTATTTGAAGTCAAGTCACTACTGCAAAATTTTGGAAATGAGCTCGTTGCACTCAAAAGGCAACAATTTCAATACAATCGTCCGTATCAGCCACAAAATCAGCAGTATCAGGCTAGCCGTCCTCCCTTTCAAGGAAACAATCAGCCCCAAAATCAAACTACGAGTCAAGTTGCAAATGTCAGGCCCTTGAACTTCCGGAACCCTCTTGCAGCTAGCTCATCTAGAGCTATAGTACCTGTTCAGAATAATCTAGTTCAAGACTACGAATGGTGCTATCCTTGCTCTCAACCTCACAATCAAAATCTTTGTCCCAATGGGGTTCTTAGCCAGGCCCTTATGGTTCAAAGTGTATCTGCCCCTTCAGAGTTAACAAACAATTCATCTACACAAGAAGCAGCAGATCAACCGCAGGCACCTGAAGAATCCACGTTACTAAACTGGCAAGAAGAAGATTTTTGCGGATTGAATATAGATTCTTCATCAGTGGCAGCAAACACTCGTTCCAAAAAGAGAGCAATGGAGCCTCAACCTCTCGAAGCTGATCTAGCATCCACTTCTCAACATGGGTTACAAATAGCGGTTGATAGAAATGTGGGAAAGAAATCACCAGAAACATCGGCTAGCCACGCCGCAGGGAAAGATGGTTCTCCAGGCATCACGGTACCCAACAAACATTTTCCAAAGGAGGACCCCAATGCCCAAAAAAGTGTCAATAAAGTTGGAGCGATTCCCTTCAGCATAGTAGAACAAATGAAGAAAACCAATCTGAGCGTTACCATGTGGGATGCACTCTCGATTCCTTCTCAAAGAAACCTGCTGCGAGAAGCTCTGAACAGTTTTAGCACAACCAGCGCATCACCAAGCCATGGAGTGACAAATGCTACAAATTTGTGTCAACCGGAAGGGAAGATCATTCCTACGGCAAACAAACCACCGCCATTCTACATTTCCCTGATCATTGGCGACCACCTGGTACATAATTGCATGATCGATTCTGGTGCCAGTAGCTCTGTCATGCCGAAACAAATCGCAGATGTACTAGGCATACAATATGCGCCAGTTGCAAGAGGGGTTGTTCAACTGGATGGCACAGCTGTTAAGACTGTTGGGGTTATCAAAGGACTTCAACTTACCATTCATGCATGCCCAAGTTTGTCATTCACTCAAGACATATCGGTTATTGACCTCCCTCCCCTCTTTGCCATCTGCCTATCACGGGATTTCACTGCCAAGATGGGCGGTTACCTATCAGCCGATTGGTCACATATGATTCTCAGGACTCGATACGGAACCAAAGTAACTATAAGGGCAGAACCAATCTGCCATAATCATGTAGAACCCTACACTTCTAGTCCCATAAATGGAAATTACACCATTGGCGATCCAGAAGAGGAAGGTGCCGATCATGAACCAACCACCCTTGTTGAAGAAGTCCCTGATACTTTGCTGGATGAAGTAAGTAGAGATCATCAGTACGATCCCTACGCTGATGTATTGGTAGAAGAAGAAGCTGGTTTGCTGGTCTTGGAAGAAACAGGATTAGGTACCTACTGTATCCATGAAGAAGATACAATCATACCACAACTTGTCAAAACACCAAGTGATTCTAAAGGATTGTGGAAATTGTTCTTCGATGGCTCAAGAAGTAAGAATGGATCCGGTGCTGGTGTTATGTTAATTTCTCCAGAGGGAGATAAGTACTTCTCGTCTTTCCGGTTGCAGTTCAGTTGCACTAACAATGTTGCAGAATACGAGGCTCTTGTGCAAGGAATTCAGCTAGCCCAAAGGAAGGGAATCAAGGCCCTAACTATTTTTGGAGACAGTGAGTTAGTTGTTCATCAAGTTTCAGCACGTAGTGCATCCAAAAATGATCTTTTAAGATCATACAAGAACCGAGTCTGGGACCTAATTGAAGATTTCGAAGCTTTTGGGATCCATGCAATTCCTAGAGGTCAAAATCAAGATGCAGATAGGCTTGCTACAATTGGTTCACAATATAACATACCAGTTGATATCATGAAAGAAGGGCAGCAATTTGTTAAAATGGTGGTTCGACCAGCAGTCCCTGATAATGTGAGTAGTTGGCAAGTGTTCGATAGTGACAACCAAATTGTCCTCTTCCTGCAAGAAGAGGCGGAGTTTGCTGCAAAAAATCAAGATAAGTTGCAAGAGTCATATGGTGAACAAATTATTCAATTGAAAAGCAACAAGTTACCAAAAGGTTTAGTCACTTTGGAATCCATTTTCAATTCAGATGACCAAGCCAAAAGACAAAGCCCTAACATGGTGGTCAAAGAAGAATATTTTGAGGAAGTCGAAGTATCAAATGAAAAATTTCTCAAGATCGGAAAAGTGTGTACTTCTGAGGAGAAAGAAGCTTTCATCAAACTTTGTCAAGAGTATCATGACATCTTTGCATGGAGCTATAAAGATCTGCGTGGTTTTGATCCAGGTCTTGCGCAACATACCATCGAACTGGATCCTAATGCTAAGCCAGTTCGTCAGAAACAAAGACCAATTAATCCCAAAATTGAGCCACTAATGAGAAAGGAGCTAACCAAGCTCATCGAGGCTTGTATAATTTTTCCCATCAAGCATTCCTCATGGGTAGCCAATTTGGTGCCCGTGAGGAAGAAGAACGGAGAGATCCGGTTATGCGTAGATTTCAGGGATTTGAATCGTGCGTCATTGAAAGACCATTATCCTCTTCCATCGATGGAGCAGATCCTTCAAACGGTGGCAGGAGCTCAAAGATTTTCTTTGCTCGATGGATATTCAGGTTACAATCAAATCCTAGTCCAAGAATCTGACCAATTCAAAACGGCTTTCACTACCAAGTGGGGCACATATGCCTACAATAAAATGCCATTCGGATTGTCCAACGCCGGGGCTACTTTCCAAAGAGCCATGGACATGGCATTTAAGGGACTGATCAACGATATTATTTTGGTTTACCTTGATGATATAACTGTATACTCTAAGCATGCAGAAGATCACATCACACATCTAAGGAAAGTTTTCCAAAGGTGTAGGGAATTTGGGGTTTCACTTAACCCCAAGAAATGTATTTTCACAGTGCACGAGGGAAAATTGTTGGGGCATGTTGTTTCAGCGGAAGGATTATCAATCGATCCAGCCAGGATTCATTCGATTATGTCCTTATCTCTCCCAAGTCACAAGAAGGGCCTCCAGAGCTTTTTGGGAACCATAAATTTTGTGCGGAGATTCATCCCTCAATTTGCGACATTGGCTAAACCACTGACATCCATGCTAAGGAAAAACATGCCATTCTCATGGACAAAGGAAGGACGAGAAAGCTTCGAAGCCATCAAAACAGCCATTTCCCAAGCTCCCACGCTTGTGAACCCCAGGTTTGACAAAGATTTTATCCTTTATGCTTTTGCAGGTCAAGAGAGCATTTCAGGGATCCTCACCCAACAAAACGACAACCTGATGGAGCAACCAATCGCTTTCTTCAGTCAATCCCTCAAAGACTACGAGTTCAAATACTCATTCATTGAAAAGCAAGTCTTTGCGGTTATTCGAGCTTTGAAGAAATTCAAGCACATGTTGTCCAACAACAAGATTCATCTGATGGTGTCTCATCCAGGTGTCAAGGAGTTTTTGTTGAACAAAGAAATGAACGAAAAGCGTGCTGGATGGATCACGAAGGTAATGGAGTATGACGTGCATATCAAAGTCACTAAACTTGTCAGAGGTAAGGGTTTATGTGAGCAACTTGCTGCAGACATGGAATCAAAAGGTAATGAGGACGTGACACTCCTAAATACTGATGAGGATGTTTATCAAGCTGACTGGTTATCCAAAATGAAGAATTTCATCTTCTCAGGAGCATACCCAACAAACATGGATAAAAACCAAAGACGAACTTTTCGTCTTCAATCTATCCCATATGTTTTGGTAGATAGCGTTCTCTTTCGAAAAGATTTGAACGGTGTTCTCCTTCGGTGCATAGGACCGGAACAGGTAAGTAAGATACTAGAAGAATTTCATAATGGCCTATCTGGAGGACATTATTCCGCACGAACAACAGCTACTAAGATCATGCGAGCTGGCTACTATTGGCCGGATTTATTCAAGGATGCCCATCTCTGGGTAAGGAAGTGCAAGGAATGTGCCTTTTTCACAGGTAAGCAGAAGCTGGCAGCTCTTCCGCTGCATCCAATTCAAGTGGATCAACCCTTTGTTCAATGGGGGTTGGACTTCATCGGAATGATTAATCCTCCATCTAGTGACGGACATAAGTGGGTCCTTACCGCAACAGACTATTTTACTCGATGGACAGAGGCGGTAGCATTAAAAGAGAGCAATGAAAAGGCAGTTCTAGATTTTTTGGAGGGTATAATGACGAGGTTTGGTGTTCCATTTACAATCATTTCAGACAACGCGCTAGCTTTTCTTGGTATGAAACTGAGTGAATGGGCTGTTAAAAATGGGGTATACCTCAAAACTTCATCCAATTACTATCCGCAAGGAAACGGATTGGCTGAGTCTAGCAACAAAAACCTCATAAGGATTATTAAGCGCACAATGGAGACTAACAAGAGGACTTGGCATACACAGCTTAAGACCGCCTTATGGGCAGATCGAATCACACCTAAAAGGGCCATCGGAAATTCTCCTTTTGTTCTTGTATATGGAAGAGAGGCAAAACTCCCACTCTCATTGGAGTTACCTTCTTTGGAGTTAGCTCATCAACTTGAAGTTATAGAGAGTGATCCTCTGACAGTAAGGTTTGCTGAACTCATGGAGTTAGAGGAAGTACGAGACAAGGCTATGAAAACTTTGGAGCAGCATCAGGCTCAAGTTAAGAAATCTTTTGACAAGAAGGCATCCGACAGACATTTTCAAGAGGGAGATTTAGTTCTCAAATGGGATGAAGACAGGGCCAAACCAGGCAAGCATGCCAAGTTTGACGCTCTCTGGAGTGGACCATACATCATCACAAGTTGCAAAGAGGCAAATTCATTTCATCTATCTAGGCTCAATGGAGAAGAACTGCCCATTCATGTGAATGGGATACATCTCAAAGCTTGTTTTTGAGAAGCTGCCCACCCCGTACAGCTTAAATTAGGTGTTTTCCTCCAAGTGCTTATGCACATTGTTGTGTGTTGTTGTTTTGCTTTCCTTGTTGTTGTGTTTTGTGTTGTTCTGCACATTGTTTCATCATTGGAAGGTGTCAAGGTAAAAAAGGTTTAAGGTCTCTATAACAGTTCAAAATCTGCTTCGTTCAAAATTTTGCAGTGTTCCATGGATGTCAAGCATTCAATAGATTCAGTATACTTCATGCTTAGCATTCCAGGGAGGCCCAGGATATCAGCAATGTTCAAGGAGATTCCGGGATGTGTCAAAGAAAATCATACTACTTTCAGGATTCCAACATAGACTCCATGCCCAATGGATGACTTAAGGCTACTGGAATCATGCTTAGCAGGCAATCATCCCCGAGAGGTCGCCAAAAATGTTATCCAATTTTACGCACATGGAAAAATTGGAAAACAGGGCCTTGTTACAATCAAATCACGACATTGGTCCCAGGGACCCACTTTTGGTGATCAGGTGAGATCGCTCATTTTTTCCAAGAATGCGAGCTATCGAGGAGTTTGACAAGTTTATCTCGCTCGGTCGAGCTAAAACAGTGTCAAATCGGGAATAAAGAGACGAGTCATCAGAGGAGTTCGTGCCTTCTCCTAACTCGGTCATAACTCAGATCACAAGCCTTAGACGAGTTCATGAGTAGGAAATGTAAGTTCGGTTGTCCAACTTTGGCTTGTCATAGAAGAGTCTCGATAGGAGTGGAGGATGTTTCGATGGTTGGCTCATTGAGGTAGAGAAATGACGAGCTCGACTCGGTTTAATTCAACATGGAGAGATTGATGCTTCCTTGTTGGAATATGAATTCACAATCTCAGCCTCATTCGCAAAACTTGTCTCAAGATTTGATCGAGCTTCTTCCATGGAAGCGACTTTCCAAAGTGAAAAGGCGAGACAACTCAACTAAAACTTTATCTCGTCCTTCTACTACAAAGAGCAAGATTTTACAACGACCGATCACGGTACCGCCGTCCCATGCAAACTGTAACATCAGGATCAACACCAACGATTCCTTGGGATCGCCCTGTGGCAGCTGTCGCAATTAACTCTCTCTGGAGGCGATTGTTTCTCTGAGATAAAGTTTACTTCTCTACCATGTAGCTGCTGCGTATAGCCAATTCAAATTGCTAAAAGTATGGTCCCATGTGGTGGACTAATGCATCGATTTTCATGGAACAGATGGTCTTATGAAATTTTTACAGATCCCGCAATCGCTTAAATTTGAATCTTTCCTGAAAAATTCAAGCGGCAACTGTTCAGGAATCAATATTAAAGCAGCATGTAGAGTGGTTAATTGAAGATAAGCAACGACTACATAAACTATTTCTGCCATTTGCCAACTATTCTCGAAAATTTCTACCTGTAGCTGCTTTAAAAAATTATCTACGCGGCTGCATGGGACCTCACAATAAGTGAAGGCACGATCTTGGCAAGAGAACGATATTTCCGCGCATGGGAAATATTTCACTTGATTTCCAAGTGGATTTTTATGAATGGCGGGCCAAGCTGAAAATCCCGCTCGCTGGTGGAAATTGCGGAGATAAGGAGCGAACTTGCCAAGGTTGCGCGGCAAAGCTGAGGCCGGGGCCCGTGGATTAGTTTGTCCAAGCCGTTGGACGTGGGAAATAAGGAGCAGCACTGCCAAGCGGGTTTTTTGTGGATGGCAAACCAAAGAAGAAACTCCGCGCGGGGGAGATTTGGAGCAGCACTGCCAAGTGGAGATTTGACGATGGCAATCCAACATCAAACTTCCGCACGAGCCGTTTAAACGTGGTCCGAGTCTTTGGGCGAGTCACACGCAAGGTAAGTTGGAAAACGTGGAATGAAGCGAGTTGAAGTGTTTAATCGGATTAAACGTGGTTGTCAGTCGGCCGTTTTGTAAATGTGAAGGTTGTTTGAAGGAGGTTTTACACATTCCGCATCCACGCATAGCATTCGGTGGTCGCGAGAAGCTCCCACGCACAGTTGCAGAAAACAAATATTCACTGCCATGCACGATGGATTGGAGTCACGCTGTTCGAGGCTTCATAGAATTTCCATGAACCAGGAGATGAAGGTTTATTACGTGCAGAGCGAAACGATTCATATTGCTCGGCATTGTTTTCTCCTAGAAACGAATTGAATGCGAAGGTCAACTCTGAAATACCCGGTCGGCCGTTTTGTATGTCACGACTCACATCTCTGTCACTCGTAAATGGTCTCTTTGAGAAAATCCGAGAGCAGAGGCAATATTTATACCTTCCATTAGATACGTCCAATCAGACAATAAAATATTCTTTTACCAGGTTCAGAGAAGCTCGTTTTTAACAATGGACGATTATACTGTAGTTTCGAGCCGGTTTTATCGGCTTATTAGCTTTGATCCACGACTAAGGAAGAATTCATATAGTTGTTACTGTACATTTTTTCTAAGGTCCTCTTGGCTGCCCCAGTTGTTCAATGTATTTTTTGAAGGGCTTCTTTTATGTGTTGCAAATTGTAACATGAAGGATCTTTTTAGTTTCTGAAAAAATGAGTATATTGTATAGCTCACGGCTACCTATGCCATAGGTTCCAATAGTAGCATAATTGTCGATTGGAGCTGAGATTTCCGAGTGCACTGCCAAAATACCGAAGGGCTCTTTGGCCAAAATTCAGTCTCAAGGATGTCTATCGACATGTTATGGGCATGAGCCTGTGTCATCATCATGGCAGCATTAGGTCTTTATTGGTAATGGCATTTTCTCATTGTTTGGAGGGTACAAATTGTGCTTATTATGGCAAAGCTAAACATTCTTACTACAAGTGTTATATGATAAGGAAGAACCGTGAGCATTGTGGTAAAACCATTCTTAGAGGCGTGAAAATGTGAACATGATCGAACAAATCTTAATATTTCCCGCAGATACAAAGCCAGGTCGAATCAGTTGAAGAGCTCGTGGTGTTGTTTCATGGAGTTTGAACGTGGAATGCATGTGAATATGTGGTCCAAAACAAGAAGAAATAACTTATCACAAACCAGAGTTATCACGAGAGAAATCAATCGATTGAGTTGTCGACAGGGAGTAACGTGATCCCTAACAATTTTCATAGCTTGAAAATCATTTCTAAATGGTAAACATGAGTGAAATAATTTAAATTCATTAAATTGTTTAACCTCTGTGAGTACAAGCAATGTATCATGGGTCAAATCCACTAAGTATGATTTAGAGTCAAACTTTTCATATTGTGGAAACGTTGGTACCAAGTCAAGATAAAGAATAAGCTCACGGGTGTCGAAGTTTAATGTATTTGTAGAAGCTTTCAATTTGAGCTTAAAGCTTCATGTTCACGATGCATATAGGTGGCTTGGTAATTCAGAATGGCCTCGAGTTAACAGAGCGAAATGATAAGAATCAAGTTTGATAGTCCACCATTCGGAGGACTCAATGCAAAAGAGCCCGATTGCCAAGGCAAGGAAAGAGTTAGTGCGGGGTCAAAAATCGAGTGCAACACCGAGTTAGAGGATTCGAAGCTCATCAAATTTGGCTATGTGCAGATTCTATCCACATGGACCCCCCTCCTCTTCAAGTCAAACGGGTCAACGGGGGGGTCCCAACATTATGTTAATTAAATTAATATTTTTATTTAAATATTTTAATAATAATATTTATTATTATTATTTAAATATTTTATTTAAATATTCTTTTAATTAAGTGAGAAGACTTGGTCATCAGGCAATTAATGACCTATGATGGAACCTTCTCAGGTAGTTCAACTAACTGTAATAAATACATCATGGGCCTTCATTTTAGGAAGGTAATTATGACCATTTCCTCTTCTTTCTCACATATTCTTCTATAAATGTAAGTTGGAAGCTCATTTCAAAGGGTTCCAAACAGCCTGCATAAGTTGGACAGCTTAGATATCTCGGGTAAGAGTGTATACTTTCAAGGGTCCTCTCTCTTCGCAAGTTGTTCTTGTGTGTTGAGAGAACTTTCAAGCCTCCTCTTCAAGACCGTAATGGCAACTATTGCCTCTTTCGAATGTATGATGCATTGTGCATGTTATCAAGCAATAAAAGTGTGTGTTTTGTGACTAATCTCGGTCCTTTCATCCTTCTATGCTTCTTTGTGCCTTTCTCATACTTGCAGGTACACTGTGCAAGTTTAAGTTTCTATTGCAGGTTCTTGGAGTTCTGTGCTTATCGAGTGGTGAAGTATTGCATGCAGTTGAGTTGTGGTGTCTGTTCACCCTTCTTGAGTTCATCCTTCTTCACTGGGAAACTGGTATATTTCTCGGTCTGATAAAGTTTAACAAAAGGAACGCGTGTCTCTTAGCCTGTGGTATCATGTACCCTCTCTAAGTTGCAGTAGGTGAAGTTGACCTGTGGTGCACACACCCTCTTCAAATTAACCCTTCCTAAATCAAGACACCCTTTATTCGGTGCATCACCATCCCTAGTATAGTTTCATTTCGTAAAACTCTTTCCTAAAACCCCATGAAAATGTTAGCATAGGACTAGATAATCGCTTTTGTTACACTAGGAGTAGTACAAAGACTTAGTTTAGGAAGAGGAAGTCGGCCTTCTCCGGAGGTTCACCTCGAGCCCAAGTCCCATGACTTGAGAGGTGATCCCATGTGTCCCAATCACACCGAACGTCCTATTCACATCCCGGATTCGTCAAATGATAGAAGATGCCCTGGCAGACCCAAAATAGTCAAGCTCACACTCAAAAGGCCATAACTTTTGCATTTCTCAACAAAATCGAATGAAATTGGTACCGTTGGAATCGTGGATCCAAGCCTGATGCATAGAAATAAAGAAACTCCATATTTGATGAAGGATAGATAGATATTTTGTATAAAAATTCAGCTAGGTTCATAATGGTGTTTTATTTAGTGGTTGGGTGTGAAATTAAGAGGCGTGGTTATCATTATTTCACTCTTTGCAAGTCATGGGACAAGTATGGGGAGCCTTTTGCAAGAAAAAAAACATCATTTCAGTCCATTTAATACCTCTTACTAGTAGTTGAAGGACATATTTCAGGATTTCCATTTTCTCTCTCTCTCTCTTCTTATTTTTCTATAAATTGGAGTGTTGGGCTCATTGTAAAGGGAGGTAGTTTTGTAGTAGTAAATCTCTGTAAAAATTGTTTTGTGAAGCCAATGTGCTACAAGCCCTTGTAGTGGACTCCTTGCATGGTGATCCAGGCCCTTATCTTGTAATAGATTGAATCTGTGCATATCATGAAGTGGATACATCTTCCCTACCGTGTTTGTTTGCACTCTTCTTGCCCTTTCAAACTTCATTACAAGAATATTGTGTCTATTTTTATGCTCTTGCAAGGACTCATTATCATTGTGCATGTATGAAATATTATTTTGAATGAATTTTCCAGATTGTGGAGAACTATTATCACCCCTTCTAGTATGCATTTTTACTTCTATTTTTCACACATTGGAAGACTACTCTCACACCCCTTCTTTTTGGTGTATCACCGCTATAGTGTAGGCTTTCATTTTTATGCATTCTCTCTCCTTGGTCCTTGGAAATTTAGATTAGGATAGTTATTTTTTTCCGCATTAGAGTATATTTTGGCGAGGTAGTTTAGGAGCAAGAACTAGATTCCTCCGGAGGTCTATCTCAAGTAGCAAGTCCCACAACTTGGAGATAGTACCCATGTTATCCAATCACACCGTGAGCTCAAGTATATGCACTTGTGTACACATGAGGTCTTGTGATTTAGTGATAACAGATTATGGCACGTTCGGTGGGACTAAGAAGTCTCCATCTTACTACATTAGGAATTGATGTACATTTGTTGTGATTCTGGCTTTCAAGCAACCTTAAAATTGTACATCTGGTGACTCCAAAAGAAACAAATCTACTAGTTTTAGCAGCCCAAGCTTGGGAGATTCATGAGAAAAACCTGGTCTAGAGTAAGGAAAGAAGGTATATTTGAATACTTGCGTCTATCCCTAGGCAAAGAAAGGAGAGGAAGAAGAATTCAAAAGTCTCCATCTCCACCAAGCATAACCTTGTCAACACCTCCACCTACGAGGCCTTTCTTTTAGTCTGCAAGGATTCTTAGGCCAATCATAATGACATAACCAAATCCATATGTCAACTTCACCAAAGTAGTATTCCACTCGCCTTGAATGCACAAAACCCAGTTCCGATTGTAGCATTAAAGAGCATCCCATATTTCACTAGGGAAAATCAAACTTCTCCTGGTGACCATGTCCAAGATATTGTAAATGTCTATATAATCCACGAGATCCATGAGATGGAAATTTTAGTCAAGTTGCTTACCTCTTCATTTAAAGGAAAGCTTCACATTAGTTTGGGAGTCTTGGAAGCGTGCTCTATCCGTAACTAAAACTAGTTGTGCACGGCTCTTCACAATCATTTTGGGGGAAATGGTGATAACTTATCTTTGTTAGAGAAATTAACAACAATCAAGAGAGCCCAGAACGAGTAGCTAATGAGACTTCAACCTCATATTCCAACGGACTGTGATGTAATTCCAACAAAGAGTAAATCCCACTAATGAAGGTGCCTTCTTATACTTTCTTAGGGATTTAAATTTTGATATTTCTCTGATGATTCAGTCAATGGGGGCACTACATTACCTGTAGCCTATAGCCTCTCCATAGGGGCCGAGAACCATTTGATTCAAGCTGGTAAAATCACTCCTAGGCCATCCATGCCTCTACGTACTCCCGAGTTAGGAAGCCTAGATACTAGCCAAGCACCTACATTAGCTCCTATACCCACCCAGGAGTCAAAGCTCAGCTGAAGCTTCTACTTCATCATCTAATACCTCTAAAGAGCTTCAGAAGTGATGAAGCAACTTCAGAACTTTGGAAATGAGCTAGTGACCATCAAAAGACAACAAGCTCATATTTCCGGGCCATACTAGCCCTGTGCTCAATATCAAGCTGAGACCCAAGTATCGTGAGAATAGGCCACTACCTCAAACCTGCAAGTCGAGCGAACCAAGGATGCCCCAAGTGCTAGACCTTCAGAGGTCTTATGATCCAAACGCAACTTCAACATCAAGGGCATTGGTTCTGCATAGAATAATATGGCACGGGGAATATGATTGGTGTTTTCCATGCGAAATACCACACAACCAATCAATATGCTTTAATGGTTCCCTAAATTAGGCCTTGATGGTGCAAACTAGTATGGTGCCACAAGAACCTAACCAAGAGGAGGATCAGCAATAAGGAGCTCAACAAGGTGGCCCCCCAAATGAGACTATGCTTGTCAATTGGTAGGCTGAAGACTTCTATGGGATGAATTAGTCCCCTCCTCAAGGTGTGGCTGCCAACACATGGTCCAAAAGGAGAAATATTAGAGAGGGCCAACCATTAAACTCAGGTGAACCTCAACCTTCCATCGCTCCACAAGGTCCTGGTGCTCCAAGTACAACTCCCAACATGCTGAACCAATCCAGACCACCTTCCAAACCCAGTCAAGCACCGGTTGTAACAACCCATGTGCAAGAAAGAAATGTGTTTGGGAAGGGGTAGCAAAAAGATAGCTCATTCAATATTATTGAGTAGATGAAAAGGAAAAGTGTGAACATTTCACTATGGGATTCATTGGCCATTCCAAGATAGAGGGATCTATTGTAGACTGCCATGCAGAATTGGTCAAGTTCAAATCAACCCCCTAACCAACAAGAAAGAGTGCTTGCTAATGCAAGTTCATCCTAGGAGGAAACATGGAGAACAACAAGTTAAAATCCTGAGACCTCCTCCATTCTATGTCTCATTGATTATTGGAGATAAATTGGTACACAATTGTATGATTGATTCTGGGGCTAGTAGTTCTATGATGCCTAAGCAAATAGCTTATCAACTGGGTCTCCAATATGAAGTCGTCTCTAGAGGTGTAGTGTAATTATATGGGACAATAGTGACAACTGTTGGAATCATCAAGGATCTGAGCCTCACTCTGCATGCCGGCCCTAATGTGACTATTTTGCAAAACATGTCCATCATAGATTTTCCACCAAATTTTGCTTTGTGTCTGTCTAGGGACTTCACTACCAAAATTGGAGGCTACCTGTCTGTTGATTGGTCACATATGCTCTTTAGGACAAGGTATGGGGCAAAGGCCACAATCAGATCTAAACCCATTGCAGACTACCACATTAAATCTTATGTTCCAAGCCCAATCAATGCAAACTGCTCAGCTTTTGATCAAGAAGACCTCCTAAGCACTCCCGAAGAAAATACCAAGGTGGGGTGTATCCCAGACTTGACTCTCGATGAGTGGGCCAACAAAAGACACGTATTTGATCCATACAAAGAGATGGAGGAATCTGAGCTAGGAGTTTACTACCTATATGAAGAAAATCATCCTCTTCCCAACCTAATTAAGCCAAAATATAAGGATGACAATGAGGGATGGCAATTGTTCTTTGATGGCTCAAGGAGTAGATAAGGAGATAGAGGAGGAGCTATGATTGTGTCCCCTAAAGGTATGAAATATTATTCTACCTTTAGATTCTAGTTCGCTTGCTCAAATAACACTTCGAATATGAGGCTTTGGTCCAAGGTCTTCATTGGGATGGGAAGTCGGAGATCAAGAACTTGCAAGTGTTTGGTGACAGTGAATCAAGTTACCAATCAAGTCAGAGGACTTAATCTTGTAAAAATGACCTACTCAAGAACTATAAGAGTAGGGTATGGAACCTCATGGAGGATTTCAAGGCTTCAGTATTGTGTCCATACCCGGGAAGGAGAATGAAAAGCTGGCGATAGACTTGCAGAATCGGGAGCAATGTTTGATATGGTTGACAACATCAAGAGGGACAGAGAACAACCACATATCCATGTGGTTGTGAGGCCAGCAATGCCAGATAATAATACATGTTGTAAGGTGTTTGAGAATGATCAGCAGATCATTAACTTTTTGCAAGAAGAAGTTGAATTCTTAGCTAGAAACCATAGCTTGAGACTAGAGCGGCAATATGGGAATCAGTAGTACAATTACATACAAAAAAATTTCCCAAAGGCTTAGTGACGATGGAATCTATTTTCAATCCTAATGATCAGTTTAGAAAGGAGAAGGCTAACATATATAAAGATAAAAGAATAAGATTCGAGTCAATCCCGGTTGAGAAGACAAAACACTTCAAATTGGCAAAGTGGCCACCGAGCAAGAAAGGTATGAATTCATACAACTTTGCCAAGAATTTCCAGATGTGTTTGCTTGGTGTTATGAAGACCAAAGAGGGTTCAATCCAAAACTAGCACAACACACAATCAAACTGGATCTAATTGCTCATCCCATCAGTAGAAGCGAGGGACGGTCAACCCACATATTAAGCCTCTCGATGAAGAAAGAGTGAACACTCGATAGAGGTGAGTATCATATTTCCAATCAAACACTCAAGATGGGTTGCAAACCTAGTCCCAATCAGAAATAAAAATGGAGAAATCAGGTTGTGTGTTGACTTCAGAGATTTGAACAGAGCCTCCCTCAAAGATCACTACCCACTCCCTTCAATGGATCATATCTTGCAAGTAGTGTTTCGGTCAAAAATATTCTCTCTCCTAGATGGTTATTCGGGATACATTCATATCATGGTGAAGGAAGATGATTGATTCAAAACATCCTTCACCACAAAATGGGGCACCTACGCCTACAGAAAAATTCCATTTGAATTGTCAAATGCCGAAGCAACATTTCAGTGAGCTATGGATATGGAGTTCAAAGGCTTAATCAACAAGATAGTGTTGGTATACCTAGATGATATCACTGTCTTCTCAAAGAATGCAGCAGACCATCTCTTTCACCTCAGGCAAGTGTTTCAATAGGTGTATAAGGTTTGGAGTGTCATTGAATCTGAAGAAGTGTGTATTCTTGGCACACGAGGGCAAATTGTTGGGCCACATTGTCTCAAGGGAAGGGTTGACAATTGATCCTGAAAGGGTTGAAGCCATCCGAACACTTCCATTTCCACACCACAAGAAATCCCTCCAAAGCTTCTTGGGAAGGATAAAATATGTCTATAGATTTGTGCCTAATTTTTCCACTCTTGTGAAGCCTTTAACAATGATTTTGAAGAAGAATCTTGCATTCAAGTGGACAATGAAGGCAAAGAGAGTTTTGAGAACATCAAGCATGCAATATCATGAGCTCCAACTCTTATCAACCTAGACTTTTCAAAGGACTTCATGTTGTATGCTTTTGGAGGATCAGATACAATCTTAGCTATCTTGACACAAAGTTGAATAGAGAAGGTTCGTAACAACCCATTCTTCATCAAATCCTCGGGAGATTACGAAGTAAAGTATTCTTTCATTGAAAAGCATGTCCTTGCTGTCATTAGGAGTTTGAAGAAGTTCAGACACTTGGTCTCAAACAATAAGATTCAACTGCTGGTGTCTCATGTTAGTGTTAAGGACTTTCTCCTAAACAAGGATTTGAATGAGAAGAGAGCAGGTTGGATCACTCGAGTAATGGAATACGACATTGAAATCAAAGTGACCAAACTAGTTCGTGGCAAGGGTTTGTGTGAGAAACTTGCTTCCAAACAACCTGATGGGTCAAAAGGTGAAGAAGATGTTGTCTTGTTACTACAAAATGATCAAGAACAACCAACTGACGATGCACCCATTCCATGTTGGACTCAAGACTTGGTGCATTATCTCCAAATAGGTTTGTGCCCTCCGAGAATGGAACAAAGCTAAGAGGAGATACTTTATATTACAAGCCATCCCGTATGTACTCATTAATGGCATCTTGTTCAAGAAGGATATCAATGGTGTTCTATTGAGATGCATTGGAACAGGTCAAGTTGAGAAGATATTACACGAGTTCCATGATGGGAAGCAGGAGGCCACTTTGCTCCATGAGTAATAGCTCTCAAAATCATGAAGGTTGGTTACTATTAGCCTACGGTGTTTAATGATTTCTACTCATGGGTCAAGAAATGCAAGAGATGTGCATTCTTCACAGGGAAAGAAAGGTTAGCAATGAGCGTTGCCCCTTCATCTGATTTTAGTAAATCAACCATTCATGCAATGGGGATTGGACTTCATTGGGGTTATCAATCCAAATTCAAGTCAAGGCCACAAGTGGATACTTATGGCAATCAGACTATTTCACCAAGTGGACTAAAGCGGTGGCACTCAAGGAGGAAAATGAATCCAACATCTTGGATTTCTATGAAGGGATAGTCACGAGGTTTGGTGTCCCTGCCACTATCATATCAGACAATGCATTGGCATTCCTTGGCACAAAGATCACTAAATGGGCTGTCAAGAATTGTGTGTATCTCAGCACTTCATCGAATTATTACCCTCAGGGTAATGGTCAAGTAGAGTCTACGAATAAGAACCTACTAATAATCATCAGAAGAAATCTTGATGAGAATCAGAGCACTTGGCACACAAAGCTCAAATCAGCTCTATGGGCTAATATGATCACACCCAAGAGGTTTGCAGAAGCTCTCCATACAATATGTGCATATGGGAAAGAAGCAGGTTCTACCTATATCACTCAAGTTCCCAGCATTAGAACTCATGAAATAGTTGGAACTAGCTGAGTTTGAGCCTATGGAAATCAGGTTTGTAGAGCTGATGGAATTAGAAGAAATAAGAGAACATGCAATGTAAACCATGGAGAAAGATCAAGCATTGATCAAAAAGAATTTTGACAAGAAAGCTAAGGCCGTGGTATTGCAAGCTGGAGATTTGGTATCTGAAGTGGGATGTTGATTGTGTAAAGCCACGAAAACATTCCAAGTTCGAATGCCATAAGGAGTGATCCATACATGATCATTGAATACAAAGGTAGCAATTCCTTCTGGCTGGCTAAGTTGAATGGTGAAGAGTTACATATTCCGGTCAATGGAATCTATCTCAAACGTTGCTACTAGAAGGATAATTTCTCACCCTCACACTATTAATTTAGAATTTCCATCCCTCCAAGTGCTTATGCAGATTGTAATGTTGTTAGAATAGTTTTCATTTCCTAATTATTGGTGCACATGTCATATTGCTTCGTGTGTGCATCTTTACATATCATTGAGCTCAGGAAAAGAATTTGTAGCCACATGAGAATCAAATCAATAAATGTTTCAATGGCTCAAGCATGTAGGTTTTCAAACTTGGATCGATGAGAGATTATCAAGTAGAATCCATGCCCAATGGATTGCTACAGAAGTTGGCCATACTTCATCCTGCGGGTAGATAACCCTACCGATTCGCCAAAATTGTTATCCAAAATTCACCCTCGAGGTAAATTTTGATAACATGCATCAAATTCTTCGGTCCGAGCAAGTAAAATTGATTTAAGGCCAAAAACATGTTTTGGGGCCCCCTTGGCTTCTCTCTAACTTCCCATCTAAGAAAAAAACCCAAGAAGTTAGAGAAAATTGGAAAAAAATCCAAAAATGCGCTCATTATAGTGTTTTGCATGGAAAAAATAGGACATTTTGTTCCAAAGCGGTCCACAGGGGGTTGGGACGCATGTACGCACGGGACGTGAAAAACCAATTTTTCCGCAAGTCGTGCATTGCAAGTGGCATGGAAGAATGTGTCTAGGACAATCGAGACACGCGGACCCGATTTTTTGAAATAGCCGTAGTGAAGAGAAAAAGTCAATGTTTGACCTCCCAAACTTCAAACGGCCACAACTTTTGACTCGAGCTCGATTTTCATAAAATTAGACTTTTTGGAATGAGCATGACGTCCTATGCATCACAAAAACTATATTTCTTAATTTTGATGAGGGTATATATATTAAAATAAAAGAAACATATTCAGCTCCAGTCAATTAATGCTCATTCTCGTCAAATGACAGAAGATGCCTAGCAGACCCAAAATAGTTGCTCGCACTCAGAAGGCCATAACTTTTGCATTAAAATCACACAAAATTGGTACCATTGGAATCGTGGCTCTAAGCTTGATGCACAAAAATCAAGAAACTCTAGATTTGATGAAGGATAGATAGAGATTTTGTAGAAAAATGTGGTCGGGTTCATAATAGTGTTTTATTTGGTGGTTGGGAGTGCAATTAAGAGGCATGGTTATCATTATTTCACTACTGCAAGTCATGGGATAGTATGGGGAGCCTTTTGCAAGCAACAAAACATCATTTCACTCCATTTAATACCTCTTACTAGTGGTTGAAGGACAGATTTCAGGATTTCCATTTTCCCTCTCTCTCTCTCTTCTTATTTTTCTATAAATTGGAGTGTTGGGCTCATTGTAAAGGGAGGTAGTTTTGTAGTAGCAGAGCTCTATCAAAATTGCTTTGTGAAGCCAATGTGCTGCAGGCCCTTGTAGTGGACTCCTTACATGGTGATCCAGGCCATTATCTTGTAATAGATTGAACTGTGCATATCATGAAGCAATAAAATACAAGTTTGTGGATGCATCTTCCCCTGTTGTGTTTGTTTGCACTCTTCTTGCCCTTTCAACCTTCATTACAAGAATATTGTGTCTATTTTTATGCTCTTGCAAGGACTCATTATTATTGTGCATGTATGAAATATTGTTGTGAATGCATTTTCCAGATTGTGGAGAATTGTTACCCGTGTTAAAATGAATCTTAGATTTCACACCTTCGGATGATCTCGTGACTTTTTTATTAATAAAAAATATTTTTTGATAAAAAAATATTTTGTTGAATGTTTGGTATTTCTTTAATTGTTCCTCTTTTCATAAGTAGAGGCAAATGTTGATATATAATCACAACACCCCGATTGTTTACAACTTGATATATTAAAACTATCGGTGTGATTGCATAACATGCATTTTTTCCCAAAGTGTGGGACTTTGCAATCAAGAAAGCTCTCCAGAGAAGGTCAAATTCCTATCTTAACCTAGTGCAAAATAATCCAAAGTGCAGAAATGCTTCTCAAAATTTCCAATTACCTTCCTAATGCAAATAGGAAAACATACTCAAAAACACCATGAACAAGTAAGATATCACACAAAAGCAGACAGAGCATTTATTGCTTATATAACTATAAATTTACAAAATCCTTTCAACTCATCTTTATTATCACTCCTCATACCTCTCTTCCTTCCTCCCCCTTCTTCCTCGAAGGAACCTCCATAATTGTCCCTTATCATTTGAATTATCATCTTTATATGCACTATCTCTTGAGTTGTAACTGATTTTTAGTGACTCTTTACATATCATTTAAGTCCATACAACATAAAATGATAGAGTTACATCTTTCGCACTTGATGACTTTTATTTTCACCCTAGAACCTCTAATCACACTCCTAAACACTTACATTCCCTTAAAAATTCCATTAAACTCTCTTACATGCCCTTAAGTTTTGAAACCCAATTTTGGAGGGAAATGATGCATTTGAAATTTTGAATTTCTTGAACACCTAACCCCTCTTTCCAAGGACCTCACCTCCTACTAACATACTTAGGTTTATCTCATATACAATATTTGACTGAAATATTGACAACTTTTATGTGTTTCATGTGATTCCTCTACATGAATCCATCACATTTATACTAGTTATACTCAAGAAAACTACTAATTCCATAATATTTGGGAATATTCTTGATAGCTCATGGCACAAATTACAAATCATACACATCCATACCATTTATCATAGAAAGATTATAAATATAAAGGTAGTACAAAGGGTCCTAAAATTCCTCCCCCTCAAAAATATATGTCCTCAAAGGTGAAGATTAGGAAATTGTTGTTGAATCTAGAGAAGGGGCTCCCAAGTTGCATCTTTAGGTTACATTCTATATTGTTGGATTAGGACCTCTATGATGGACCAATTGTTAAGTTTACATGAACACTTATCTATTACTTATTCCATCTCCAAAATAAGGGATCCTTCATTATCAAGTTCAACAAGTACTATTTTCATGGCAACTAACTACCCAAAACTTATTTTAAACATGAGATATGAAAAACATGAAGAGCATGACAAGAAGGTGGAAGTTAGATCTTGTATACGATGGGGGTTATCTTTTACAAAACCATGTAAGGGCCATATAACTTAAGAGAAAGATTTTTATACTTTCATATTCAAGTATGATTTTTGTATGGTTGTAACCAAAGAAACACCATATCCCCTTGTTGAAAGGATCATTTAGGTTAGTGTTGATCTACTTGTTGTTTCATGCATTTTTTATCCATATAGATATTTTCTTAAAGAATGAAAATAATATTATCACATGCATTGAGGTTGTTGTCAAATGTTTGAACCTAAGAACTAATTGTATAATAAGATAGAATAAATGGTGGTCATTGGCCATAAACTACTTCATACATGTTCATTTCACTTGATGTGTGACACATTTTGTTGTACCACTATTATGCAAGAGGTAACCACTTGACCAAATGTTATTGTTTCTCAAAGGTAAGAGACTCAAGGAATGTTTCTAATAATATATGATTTTTTTTTACCATATGTCTACAGGTAATATCCAAATCTTATCTTCAATTGTGCTCTCATTATACAACATAACTTTATCTAGACATGACTTGTGAAGGATGAGTTGTGATCCGATACAATTGAAGGCAGAGATTCCTTAGAGGAAGAATATTTGGTCAATAAATGTTTGGAAAATATTTGAGGAGGTACATGGGTGGTCTAAGGTACAAAAATAGGAATACTTGAAGAGGCAATCCACCATAACTATAATTATTTATTTACCCCATATTTGGGAAGCCTTCAATGATATCCATGGAAATATCTATCCAAATATGTGTAGTAATGGGTAGTGGTTAAAATAATCTAGGGATTTCCATGGTTTTTCATTTATAACATTGAAGAGTAGCCCATTTTACAAAAAAATGATATTATCCTTCACTCCCTACTAAAATAAATTTCTACAAACCCACTCATATGTTTTTAAGTATCATGAATGATTGATTGATAGTGGTGCATAAAGTTCTAGAATAACTTTGTATCACATCTCATACTTTGGGGTAATAGCTTGTCTCCCTTATACCATCATGAATTTCCATCTTAAAAGTATTATGGTGATGAGGTAGGATATGATACTATTTTTGAATGAGATGTTATGTGGCTCAATCTTATTCCCACTCCTATTGTAATTCTTGCATCCACCCAAGTAATGACATGGATAAGGAACATAGGGAAGCTTGTATTTTGTATGTATGGGAGATTGCATCTATAACCATATATTATTTCCCCTTCTTATAAATGATCTCATATTCATATCCCATGAGCTTGGTGACCCATTTTTTTAGTTAGATATGAGACCCATTGTTCAAGGAAGTACTTGAGACTTGGTGGTATTTTTTAATACAAAAATTTCAACCTACCAAATATGAACACCACTTATGGACTAAAGGTTTTTGATGTGTGGATGCAATCCAAATAAAATCTAAAATACCCTTTAAATGAATTTATATCTTTCTCATAATAACTAGTATTTTTGTAAGTGAGATTATTGAAAAAATATGCACTTAATACTTCAAATAATAAATCACAAACTTTCTAGCTTTCTTTTTAAATATCTTAAAATAATATCAAAGATGAACTCAATACAAACAGGATTTCTAAAAATAAAATTTTACACTTGATCAAAAAATATCCTAAAAACCAAAAAAATAACTAAAACTAATCATAAGATTTACTAATTTGGTGTCCATATTGGCATCATACTCAACATTCCCCTTTGATGAAAAGATATTAAATGTCTATCATCTCCCTAAGTATTCCATAAATATTCTTTAGTAATCCCTTAGCGAAAATATCATAAAATTGATATTAACTTCTCACATACTCAATGACAAATTGTTTATCATTGACTAAGTCTTTGATAAAATGATGCTTGAGTTCAATATGTTTCGTTCTAGAATGGAAAACTGAATTCTTAGACAAATGTATTGCCACGTTATTATCAAAAAAAAATGTGTATACTCAATTTTATCCTCTCTTAAATCAGAAAATATTATTCTTAACCATATTACATGTGTACAAGATGATGTAATAGATGCATATTTAGCTTCACTAGATCATAAAGCAATTGTATCTTAACTTTTTGATGACCATGAAACCAACCCACTTCCCAATGTGAAAAATAATCTGAAGTAGATTTCTTTTCATCAAGAGAACCTTCTCAATTTGAATTTGTGTATCTAATTATACATGATTTAATTATTGTTTTGAAATGAATACCATGATTATAATTACCTCTTACATATCTAAAAACTCTTTTCACTACTTACAAATGCTTTGGTAATGGATTGCCCATAAATCTAGAAATCGGTGAAACCCAAAAAAATCAACTTTGATCTTGTAAACCCACTTGGTTCCAATAATGATTTATCATCGAGAGGCCAAATAATATTCCAAGTATCATTCCTCTTAATTTAATCCATCTCAATTTTCATAGCATCAACCCACTCTTTTCTTTGACTAGATTTTACATAACTTCTAGGTTCACTAGTCATAGATGACAATGCAAACATGGATTCTTATGATCCTCCTCCCATAAATTTTAATCAATATTTTATTTTCTAGATATGTATTCAACAAACGCTTGTGTTTGCTTGATGTTGATGTAGATAGATGATTAGTCTCTTGGGAAGAGTTAGTATTATTTCCTGTTGAATTAGAAAAATAAGTAGGAATTTGTAATCCCTCAAAATATTATTCAATAGGTTTCTCTCATTCACCAATTACCCTTATATAAATCTTATCATGATCAACATACATCTCATTTTCAAAAAAATACAATCCCTAGAAACAATTGTGGATTTACTAGTAGGATTATAAAACTTGTATGCCTTACTTTCATCACTATATCCTATGAAAATGTGAGTCACACTTTAGGATCTAATTTTATTCTCTTTATTTCACCCTTACTTTACTTATGGTGAGTTTCATGTTTCCCTTTCCTTCAACTTGGATGGAATTTTCATCTCCTAATTGCACTTGGCTTCCGAGGGAATCGTCTAACTTTTGAAATCATGTTTCTAATTTTTCATGATATTTGAGCAAACCTAAATCAAGAAATCACATATTCTTTCCATCCTCTAATCCAAAATTACATGAGATATAATAATTTGAATCATTTGAGTTCTCTAACTCCTCACTTTGTTTATCTTTGAAAGCCTTATTTTCACCCTCTTGATTAGTTTGATTATTAATCAGGTATCCCAAAATATTTTATAAAGTATCCTATTTTTTAAATGATAAATAAGATTTATCTTGACTTTACTTATGAATTTAACTTTATATTTCCCATTGAAATAATTTCCTTGGTTATAAGTGCATATATTAAATTATGTTATAAATCCCATGCATATAGTCTCATCTTATCCTCATGGGACAAGAGAGAACCCATTAATTCATAAACACTTATAGTGTTCATGTCCTTACACTCCTCAAGATTGATCACAATATGCATCCATCTTTATGTCAAATATCTTAAAATTTTCCTTACTATAAACTTATCTTCTATGGTTTCTCTATAAACCCTAATTCTATGTACTAAATCATTTATCTTTATGCAATATTCTCCAACTCCTTCATTATCTAACATTCTCAAATTTTCAAATTTCATTTTAAGAGTTTGGATTTTTATTCTCTTACTTTATCAAATCATTTATATGAATTATCCAAGATATTCTATGCCTCATGGGAATTTTTGTTTCCAACAATTCTTGGATAAATGCTTGGGTCTATGGCACTCTAGAGATAGAAAAAAGCTTGTGCATCTTCCTTTTCTTCTTCCTTTTACTATCATTTGTTCTTGAGACAAATCATACTAATTTTTACATGGAGGGTATCCATTGATAACATTCTCCCAAACTTCCTTCCAAACAAAAATCATTAACACTCAAATTTGGTAATTCTACTCTTTCACATTTCTAGTCTCGGCAATGCTCTCTTACTCAAACAAGCTCAATATACCCATTCTCATCTAGTACATCTCTATATCTCATGTCTAGCTTACTTGATCATACACACTCATTTGTCAACAGATTATAAGAATTTCATATTTGAAATCCACTTAGAAACTCCACTTTTCATCTTCTAAACTTCACACTTTAGATTGTCTCTCTAGGGTCAAAAACGCATAATAATAGGGCAGGAATGTGTGACCTTAGTGTGCAATTTTTCACTTTGATTTTGAAATTTCAGTTGGAAATTATTCTTTGGGTCATTTACTCCTTCTTAGTTGGCCTTTTTAACTTAAATCACCTTTGAAAGCATATATAAGAAAATGAAACTCGCCTCAATTCTTACCTAGCACTCTTGTGGACTCTATTGCAAAAGATAGCACAAAAGGCACCCAAATATCCCTACACTCTAAAAATACCTTTGCACATTCATTAGAGCAGCACCATCTACAATTATGAAGCTTCCCACTAGGTCTAGGCAAATGCTTCACACATTTGCAAGCACTCAAAGTCACTCACTCAAATAGAGTTGTAAGAGAGAAACTTAAGCTATTCATATAAAGGATGGAAAATCTTATTGCACTATAGCTAGATATCATATGCTAGGTGGAGAATGCCATGCAGTTTGAGGCCTCTTTGGATTAGTGCCAATATTAGCAATGTACAAGAGTGCCCACAACCCAACTAATGTTTTTTTGTAGGAATTATCATCCATGATTAGGGTTTAAAATATTGAGTAGGGAATTCAGAGGCCCCATGCAATGTGACCTAAACCGACTAATAGAGAGTGAAAGCAGATAGTTAGATAAGTGACAAGCCCGTAAATTTACAAATCTGGTTTTGAGCATGGTCGATACTTTATAAATATCACAAGACCGTATAGATGTTCTTACCCCTAATGTAAGGTTATATCAAGAGAATATTCAAGTCATGATTTCAGTATCAAGGTACTCTTAGGTCTAGATTTTTTTGTTCCATCATTTAGATCACCCGAGATCATTGTAAGAATCATTTGGAATTAGATAAGTGCACTCAATCCCTTGTGTTTTTGGACTTGTATTGTATCGTTTAGATTTGTTATAAGTGTTAATATGTTATTTTGATATTGAACATGGTTAATGTTAGAAGTTAATTAATCGAGAATAACCCATGTTGCTTCTATTTTGTTCCTTTTTTGTTATAGGTGTAAATCTTAATTCAATATAAAAGGGTGAAAATAGATCCTTTGTATGAAGTCTCCAAGATATTCCATGCCTCGTGGGAATTTTTTTCATACCCGTTGGTTTCATTTTGGATAAGTATATATTTTATCTTCTTATAGGTAATAATATGCATGGTTATCTTACTTTTCCATTATGTTTGGACTACAATCATGATTATGTTTTCGGATATTAAGTAAAGTGATAAAGATAATATGTTGATAATGAGTTTTTATAATCGTAACATCGATTATATATACTGTGATATTTCATTATTGTGTTTGGGTCTAGAGAGTTATGATGTAAACTCTATAAAAATGTCTACTAACCTAAGTTTCGAAATGGTGAATATAACATTTCAGCTATAATGCAAGAAGGAAGAGGCCTTAGTAAATGGGGCCGGTAAGAATGAATCATGGTAAGGATAAATTACTACTTTGTTATTTATATCTTGACTGATTATTAGAAATAAAAACCATATCAATATATGAATTTACCATGGTTGTGTATGGTATAAAAACTACACTCCTAGTTCATAAGGCCAAATGGGCCTTGAAAGGTAGAGGTATTGATATTATTGGTTATTGTCTTGATAAATACATGTGAATTAAAAAATGAGAAATAATTGTTGGGATATGTGTGTGTGTGTGTGTGTGTGTGTGTGTGTGTGTGTGTGTGTGTGTGTGTGTGTGTGTGTGTGTGTGTGTGTGTGTGAGTGTCATTTGTCTTTCGTGTGTGTGTGTGTGTTTGTCTCGTGTGTCTATGTGTCTATGTGTCTATGTGTGTATACACTATGTTCTCTAAATACCATATCCTAAGTTATATCTTTATATGGTCTTTAACCATATCAAAGATCAATTATATTATATTATAAAGCAATGTTTAATGTTTGGTAAGGTGGCTCGATCGAGCACCGACCCGATATCGTGGCGAGTTAGTTGGTCATGCCACCACCCAAGCTATGTTTATAGCATTAGACACCGAGTCTTGTTTATTTAATTTTCTTTGAAATTTTAAATGGCCATAGGCCAACCACAAAAAATTATAGATGTGTTGGACTTGGTCTTGGACCATCCGATGGCCCACCGTGTCAAAATGGATTGTGGGAATTCGTTTGGAAGCTTAGGGGAAATACCTAAATTTGTGCGGCGGTTTGGCAAACTAGAAAATGGGAGGGATAATTGGAAATAGGTAACACTTGAATTAATTTTCTTTAATCTCAATCATATGGGCATGGGGAGAAGTGAGAAGCTTCTCTAGGAAGCTACTGCCAAAAGCATAGAGTTATTTTGGTTTTGATTTTTGGTGGTTATTCTTTTTGCCTCCCAAGCTCTATATAAAGAATTTGTGGGAAGCTATTTTCATATGAGCCAAGTTTAGCTCTACATGCTATATTTAATCAGTTAGTAAGATTTTCTAGGCTATTTAAGATTATTGATGAGATTATAGTGGAGTTCTATGGGTCAATTTAGGGATAGTTTATTGTTTAGTTTTCATGAGCTTTTAGAAGTCTACTAAGGGAAAGATTGGAACTCGGTTGAGTGTGGAGAAAATCTTGAGGAGGTTTTGTGCTAAAATATATACAGGCATGAAATTTTCTCCTTCCCCATCTTTATTATTTATAGTATTAAAATGTTTTTATGATAAAAGAACTCTACAAATAATCTTTAGGGTGAATATAAGATTGGAAAATCATGGGTATTTCTATGGATTTAGCATAAGATATTCCTGTTAAAGGTTTTTATAAATGAATATTATCATGACTATATGTGTTGTTGGGTGTGATGGTGTGGGATTCTACCATGTCCAAATTGATAGGTTCGTCCAATGGGCATGTGGTTGTGTATTGTTGATTGTGTGCACTCATGGTTGTTTTTATTCTTGATAAGTTTTGATTAAGAACTCTTAAGTTCAATTATATCGTGCGTTAGATATAAGAGTTTGAATGTACTCTATGAATACCCATTTTTGGTTCAGATGGAATTGTGGTTTTTATGTTTATATTTGCATATGAGATTATTATTAACCTCCCTGTGAATGTGAATGGTTAAGTTCAGTTAGATGTTGATATAATAACACCAACACATTAGGGTTTATAGCATAAGAAAGTGTATATTAACTTTGGCATTTGTACATTCGTCATTATCTGTTTTGAATCCCTCGGCCTTCGGGTCTATTATTTCTTGGGATTAATAGGAAGGATGGACGAACATATGTATGTTAAACGATTCATTGTTACCTTCGGGTATAATATCTAGTTGATATTTTCTTGATATGTAAACCACGGTGTTGTTTTTGTGTTTATGTTTTGTCCTTTGATATGTTTTTCATATAAGCTTTGAAAATATATATATGTATGTATGTATGTTAGACTTGGGAAAAGGATTTGTGGCCTAGTAAGGCTACAAGTTGGTGTTTGATTGAACCTAGTTTTATTTTAAAACACCCCCTTCACGTAAGGGCCACTTTATGTGAAATTATGTTGGCATGGTTGAAATCATGAAGGCCCTAAGTCAACTTGTTGGCTTAGTCGAATCACTTAGTTTCCAAGTGTTGTTATTGTGACTATACTGTTTGGTTCTATTTAGAAGGATAGGTGTGGTTCGTATTGTTTAAGGAAATTTTGGATAAATTAAGGTAATTCCATTTGAAATTATTAAAAAAATTTAATGATATCTCCTATGGATTTTAACTATAACTTTCCTTGGCTGAAATTATTATTATGTTATGTATGGATGATGAATCTGTATTGATTCATATAATGAGGACCGAGTGGAACTTATGTTTAGTTGAATGTTCCTCTTGACTGTGTGCATAAAATCAAAATACTCTAATGATTGGATAATGAGTAGTAAAGTCTTATTTATGTAGCTTAATAAGAGTATTAAGAAATTACCTTTTTGGTAGAAATGGTAAAGAACCAATCATGATATTATTACGTGAACCAATGAATTATTATTAGGTTCATTTTGTAATTCTATATTTTTTATTTATTCGATCATGTCTTGGTAAATCCTTAAACCTTATTGTTTTCTTGTGAAGGTATTTTTAAAAAAGGTTGAAAAAATGAAATGTTATTATAACCTTTGTTATTTGACTTTGATGTTCTAGTATTGTTGGGAATGATGATCGTAGATCTATGTTTTAGTGTTATAAATAGTAAAGATAAGGTGGAAGACCTTTTCATGTTAGTTCTTTTGAACTGGCCATTTTCTAACATTTTTACCGATGGTGGAAATTAAGTCCTTTATGGCGGATGATTTAAAATGACTATGTTGATTTTTATTTCAAGTTGTATTTATTGCATGACATGTTTGTAAAAGCGAGCTTATGCTTCGTTGTCTGATTTTGATGAAAGGCATCTTAGCCTTAAAAGCTATTGTACTATTCTGGAAAATAAATATTAAACTTGTATTTAATATTGGGTTATTATTTATAAAGTGAATCAAAGTTGATTGTATAAATTACTATTGTTACTTAAATAAATTAGTAAAAATTGAATATGAATGGTTAAAGCAATATGATTTTAAGTTATGAAATATCATATTAATGATTAAGGAATAATTATGATATAGTCATACTTATGGGACAAATACAACTATGAATGGTTTGCAATCTATTTCATTTGAAAAGTTCAATTAAGATGTACTTATGGAATAATATGACATTATCGTAAATAATTAATTATGGATTGTGATAACAACGTTCAAAAAACTATCTTAAATTACATTTAAGATGCATAATGGATGAAAGTAATTAAATTTGAAATGATTGTGATCTATATTGAAACTAATTTATGGACCTTAGGAATGTATTCATATGCGATAATGTATCACTGAGATATGAAGGGAAATGTGTCATAAAACTAATTCATTTATAACTAAATAAATTAAGAATTATGATGATCCTAACATAAGGAATTCGGTAGGCCAACTTTGGATGGTTGTTGTATAGAAATGTCCAATTAATGACGTGGGTCATTAATTGAATTTTTCCATATAGCAGATATCCTAAGTTGTCCCTCAAGGTCCACTTATTATGTCTGTCACAATCTATTGAAGAATTGTGTTACACTTGAATTGCGAAAGTTGTTTATCCTATATGGAAAAGTCACCTCAAGACTAACTAATTTAACTCAACTAACTGATTTAATTTTGATAAATGAACAAGTTGATATGGTGATGGGACATGTTTTTGTTGACGAATTTACCATCTAGAAAACCGAGAATGTAAAGCATGACTCATAAACTTTGGCCAAAGTAGTGTAAGTCCTTACACTGTCAAGTTCACTAAGTTATAAACAATAGTGTGAGATGTCGGATGGGATTTGATTGAATGAATTCTAGGTAGACACTTAGAAAACATCACTTGTAAATCAATGTCGAGAAGGGTACCACTTGTATATTGACTCAAAAGAGTATTCTATGGGGATCGGGTGGATCCAATTGACCCATAGTTATGCACATGATTTATTTATTTATTATCTAATAAATTGTAATTATATAGTTGTTGGATTTAAATTTAATGTTGTACATTGTACATTTAAATCATTGAAGTCAAGGATTATTTTGGGAAATTAAAAAAATCTCGTAATTTTAAGTATTGAAAAGTAGGTGTTACATTTTTTCTTCCAACAATTCTTGGAAAAATGATTGAGTTTATGGCACTCTAGAGATAGACAAAATATTTTGCATCTTCCTTTTCTTCTTCCCTTTATACTCTCTTATGATCTTAATACAAAGCATTCTAACTGTACATAGAGGGTATCCATTGATAACATTCTCCCAAAGTTCATTCCAAAATATAATCTTATTCAATTAATCTATCCAATACTCAAAGTTGTATCCTTTGAAGATGGGGATATTCATAGAGGAATAATTCTTGAAGCCATGATTATTCTATTGATGGTTAAAAACCTTATGAACCTTTCTTGAATGAGTCTCTAATACCAATTGAAGCTTTTTGATTTGTGGGTGGGGTGCAAATCAGATATGAAATACCCTTTAAATAAATCTAGTAATCATCCAATCTTTCCGAGAATAACTAGTTATTAAAGTAGTATTGTTGTAAGTGAGATTAATGAAAAAATATGCACTTAATAAATTTAAATAATGAATTCCAATCTTGGTGGTTTTATTTGTAAATACTGTAAGTAAAATCATAAATAATATTAATGCAAAAAGAATTTATAAAAAGTAGAAGTTTACACTAAACCAAAAAATATCCTAAAAACCAAAACAAAATTAAAATTAATTTAGCAAGAACTAATCGGGTGCCCATATTGGCATCATGCTCAAAAGATCTCATATTCAAATACCATGATCTTGGTAACTCATTTTGTTGAGCTATAGAGGAGTCTCATTATTTGAGGAAACACTTGAGACTATGGTGGTCTTATTTGATACAAAAAAATTGACCTACCACATATGGACACCACTTGTGGACTACATGTAATATGGCCATCATTTCCTTCTCATGTGCGTAAATCACCAAGTTCCACTTAGAGATGGCCTTTTGGTAAAATCAATAGGAAACCTTCTTATAGGAGCCAAGTCCATTTCCATGAGCATCACTTTCAATAATTAAGGTCTTGGAGAAATATGACATTGTCAAAATAGGTATACTTGTGCAACCTATTCGACACCTCAAAGGCATGCTTAGCTACCTCATTCCATATGAAGGCAACTTTTTTGGCATGGAATTCAATGGGGATGAAATTTTTCCATAGTCTTTTACAAATTTTTGATAGTATCTAATGAGACCCAAAAAACCGTGAAGGCTTTAGAGTGTCTTTGGTTCAAGCTAATTTGTCATGGTATTGATTTTATATGGTTCAACTTTGACATCCGGTTTAGATATAATATGCGTGAGCTACTTAATTTTTATTTGGAAAAGGGAACACTTGAAGGTTTAACACATAACTTATTATCTAAGAGGAGTTACAATGCCATGTCGAGTTGTTGAAAATGTTCATCCCAAGTTTTTCTATATATCAAAATTTCATCAAAGAAATACTAGGATGAACTTACGAAGGAATTTTTAGAAGATTTTATTCATCAACCCATGGAATTTTGAGGAGGCTTTAGTGATCCTAAAAGGCGTGACCAGAAATTCATATTGATCATCATGAGTTTGGAAGGTTGTTTATAGGAAATCTTCAACATTGATGTGAATCTAGTGGTACCTTGAGCGTAGATCTAATTTGTAGAAAAATTGAGCCCCATGAAGCTCATTAAAAATATCATCGATCACAAGAATAGGAAATTTATATTTCATAGTGATTTTTTTAGTACACTAAAATTGGGGTGGAGTCTCCAAGATCCAACTTTTTTAGACAATAATAATTGGTGATGAATAAGGGATTGACTAAGGATAATGACTCCCACCTTAAGAATTTTTTTGTTGTATTTTCAATTTTTTATTCTAGAAGAATAGGTAGTAGTATGGCCAAATGTGGGACGGACACTTCTAAGAAGAATCTAGATGTTATGGTTATTTGTACATTAAGGTGTTAATCCATATGACTTTTGCAAATATTGTAGCATTTTTATCCAAAAATTATTATAAATCATTCGGGTTACTAGTAGTAAGGATGGTAATTGTTCGAATAGAATATAACTAATTGATGACCCCTTGGGAGTTTTTATTTTTTTTAAATTCCATATTATGTGAACTAATAATATTGGTGGTCCTGTGGGTGAGCTCCTTTAAGGTGTGTTTTTCCCATGATCTAAGAATTACATCCATAGTTCAAATAAATTTCATAATATTGGTCCAAGGGTACACAAACACCGAGTTATAAGAACAACATCAAATCCACCCAAGGGTAGGAAAAACATGTCTAACTATATATTATAGTATCTTATAAAGAATACGACATTACGAGAAAAACATTAATAGGAAATGTTCCTCCATTAGAAATCATAACTTCAAATTTAAAGTGTGGATATACAAAGTAATATTATTTTTGGAAATCCGATGTTTAATGAATTTATGTGTGTTACTTGAGTAGATTAAAATGGTGAGAGGTATCTTCTTAAAATACCCTTTAACTTTGTAGTTTGAGGGTGGTGAATCTTTCTAAGACATGTAGAGATATTTCTAGTTAGGAATCTTAAGGAGGGTTCTTTTGTGACCTTTTCTTCTTCTTGGGATTCTTGAGCATCTTCCTACTCTTCATTCTTTGAGAGTGATTTAACATCTTGTAGATACAATTTTTGTTCCACACATCTATCCATTGGTGAATGTGTCATCACAATTATAGCATAACCCTTTTCCCACCTTGCTTCTATTTTAGTTTATGAAATTAATTTAGCAGGGGTTGTATTTGGGGTGGGGATATAATATTACATTGTGGTTAGGTATTTTTGAATGGGAAAGAAGTTGAAAAATGATGATGGTTTTGTTATCCCAAAGTTACCCAGGGTAAATTTGGATAACTTATTAAAATGGAATTAGCCATTTTATAGGTGCAGGATGTTTAGACGGTCATCAAATTCCCCTTCCAAAAGCATCGGTCATTGGTATTTGAAAACCCATGAGAGAATAACTCTAAAGCATTGGTGGATTCCTTTAAAATCCCGACAAACATTCATTTGGTCGTTAATTTCAACGCCAAGCATTGGCTAGGACTCGCAGAAGAATCTCAAGGAGTCAAGGGGACCACGTGGTGGGATTTTGGATCTCCTCAAATATTTTGGGCTCGTGGATCTCAAGCTGTGGAATAAACGATGTTATATAATTCTATCAAGTCCAGTAGGGTGAGGCAATTCAAATGGCATCTTTGGAGGTGAATGTGACGATAGATGGTAGCAGATCAAGAGTCAAGGTGGGACATGCATCACCATTTCAGCACTTCCTCAAGAAGATGCATTCCACAAACCTCGAGTCCATGGAATAAATTGAGTTCAATTAAGGCTTCGGGTCCAGAAGTCATCAAGGTCAACAAATATTTGTGGCAACACTTCTATGAAGCCAAAATTTTAAGTCTTCCCAACATAGAGGTTATGATGTGAAGCAACAACCAATCAAGGGAAAGCACGAAGCAAGAAAAATCGACATTGAGGAACACGTTGATCCTTCTTATTGGCTCAAATTTCAAACTCTAACATGATTCTATAAAATCAAAGGATCGACACGGTGACATTGCAAGATGCATGGATCTTCCTTATTTTCTTCAACTTCGCAGTAGTCGAGGAAGCCATAGAAAAGGTGAATTATGAAGCATGTGAGTGGAGCTTTTCTATTGGTGTATGATTCACAAGGGTAATAGAATATTTGACACTTTGTGAAGAAGCATGGAATGATCTTAGTAGTCTTTGTTTCACACTCTACCAAGTTGGTACAAGAAAATAATGACACTTTGAAATAAGCATGGAGCTTTGTCATTGGTTTAAACTTCACATTTGACAATGAAGGATTCGAAGGGGGTGGCGCATAACCAATCAAATGACGCCGCATGGTGCAAGATAAATGGTCAAAGTAGGGTATGTGGTGGAATTTTGGTAGTCTTTAGGAAATGAACTTGGTGGACCTCTATTCTAGAATAAGTGGAATTTGATAAAAGGGTCTCGAGTCTAAATGGTTGGTGATGGAAAAGAAGGAAAGGAAGTAGATATGTAGATAAATCTCGGTCCCACAACCAACCGAGAGGTCGACACATGGAAAATAAATTTTTACACCCATTGACAGGGGAAATCCTCGAGTAAATCAAATGTTGCAAATTATTATTCTCTCACTCATCCCGAGCATGCGTAACTTCAAATAATCATATCTATCAATTCCCTGTTCTAAATTGGACAAAATTAGTCTTGTTGGAAATATCTCCTCAAGACCTTCAATTTGGTTTAATCAAAATTAGGAATTGATGTCGTTTCATGGGATAAAATGAGGGAAACATCTTCAGCATTAAATATGCAACTCTTAGTAGCTCAACAACCAGATTTGGAAAGATATTGTGCTTTGGCTTCTTCAATAAACGAGGCGACATGAGGAATGGGCTCCATATGGTGTTCATCATTGTTTGAGTTTTAATGCATCCTTTTAGTAGATGAAGGCCAAAATTCAAGGTTTATCCCCTAATTTCCCTCTTCTTTCTCCCCATTTTCTATTTATTGTGAAGAGATACTCTTTTATAGGATTTAGACATTCTTGTAATGTTGGTGCACTCTCTTTCAATTGTCGTACATCCCTTTATGGGTTCTGAGACCTCATATTTAAGTATCTATATGGTGAATCTTTCCTTCCACCTCCATTGTAATGCATTGTGCATCCTTCTAAAGCAATAAGATACTTGTTTTGTGGCTATCATTTGTCCTAGCTCGTGTTTTATTGCAATCTCTTGCCTTTCATTACATTTGTAGGTGTTTTGTGCATCTTTTATTCTCCTTATAGTGCTTAAATTTTTTTTTCATGGAATTAGTGGCTTCAAAGTTGTTTTGGACTGTGGTACTTATGTCTACCCTCTCCTTCATCATTTTTCTTCCACTATACCTCATTTGAGAGTGTTTCTTCCACCCTTTTCTTGGTGCTATCACCTCCCTTATTGTAGGATTTCCCATTTTCATACATTTCTCTCTCTCCATGGTCCCTTGGATGGTTATTTTAGGATTAGTTAGCTACATTTCCTTCCTTAGGAGTATTTTTAGCATTAGAATAGGTAGATAAATTCGGCCTTCTCTCAAGGTCCATCTCAAGTAAAGAAGTCCCACAACTGAGATATGGAACCATGTTACCCAAAAACACCGATTTTTGTCCACAGTTCATGACATATCGAGAGGGTGTTTTTGTGATAACGAGTTCATGAATTTTTCTTCTACTAATTTATCCAAGCCCGAGGCTTCTATCAACTCATTGGGATTGAATATTTTGGCCTCATAACGGATTGTATCCTTCGGGACACTTATGAACCAACTCTTGAGCAAGTCATTAGATAATCCTTTAGTATGATTGGATAATTTTTTAATTAATTGTGGTATTCACAAACTATTATTGTTTGTCATATTTTATTGAGGGCTCATGAAATCATCATAGGAATTAGGCTAAACCATTCTAATATTTATTTTACAAACTTCCCTGTCAAATTCATCATGACATTTCACATACCACCAATATCATTGGATGGAATTTTTTTCTAAGTGAAATGAGGCAATAGGGACCTTGTTCACAGACATAAGTATTATGGATATCTTGAAAAATAATTTGGCCCTATAAATCCATCATGTTGGATCTACTTCATTAAATTAGTGAAAATCAAGCTTTGGCCCACACATCATGTTTGGAGATGAAAAAAATTCTTAGAGTGATATTTGGTGTGGATTTTACTAGTGAAGAAAACACTTTATTGATTAATTTCATGTGCTCTTTGTTTAATATCATAAAATTTGGATTGCAAGTATACTTCTTCCTCCATGTTCTTTTTCTTTCCTAATTTATAACAACCATGACTAAAGGGGGCTCAGGTGCCTAAAAACATTTTTGGAGTTATATGTCAAAATTATTAGCTTGACGAGATGATCATAATGATATAAGTACCATGAGGGTATAAATTGATTTTCAATGGTATGTAAAATTAGTCCCTTAAAAATAGTAGTTCGTATGGGAAAAAATGGGAAAAATAATTATATGCCAAAACGATAACCACAATGAGAAGCAGAAAATGGTGTCGAGTGCCCAACAAGATATATATATATATATATATATATATATATATATATATATATATATATATATATATATTCATTCTTTTTGATTTCTTGTTAAATTGCTACCTTATGTCACTATGTTGAGACTATTATAGTTCTCCATATCTGTAACTACTATAGATATCCCCTATAGTTTATCTTGTATGAAAATTGGTTATTGATTGTAGATTTGTGATGGTGGGATCCTTTAGTGGTGGTTTCCATCAACTCCAAGCATTAGGGTTACATAGTTGGGTAGAAATGGTAAGGTTGTTATCGGGTATGTCTGGTAATTTTGGCTCGCATTCAAACTTATATTGTTTTGAAAATAATACGGTTGTTATTTCAAAGAATTAACCATGAAAGAGACCATACTTATAGCCACCATCCCATATCCAAGGTTTATTATGAGTAACTTCCTATGGTGACCACTTATCGCTGCACCATAAATAACAAACGGTAGATGGGCTCCCATGGATAGGTTTCAAAACTATTAAGGATCTTCTAATATACCCATAAGTATGTGGAAGTTAAACTTTGTACACATTATTGTCTAATGGTTTGTGTAGTGGGTTTGTTCCCCTCACTCCATGAATCGGACAAAAATTATTACCACTTGGCCCATAACCATAGTTTTATGTGAGTTTTAAAACCTATGGGCGTGGTTTATACACCAAAAATAGGAAGAAAAAGAGCAAAATTGACTTAAGGAATTATTGTTGTTTCTATTACCACTTTCTAATCACCAAGTTCTAACTAATTGCAAGGTGAGAGCATACTGATAAATAGTTTAAAAACCCCACTTGATAATGTTAATGATAAGCAGGACTTGGAAATAACTTTGATACCATATGTGAAAATCCTTCTGCAAAAGATTAGGACAACAACAAAACATTGAGAATAATATATTACAAAATGAAAAAAATAACTTTATTACATTGAAAGATTAAAATTATATTACAAGATAGCATGCCACTTGAGGGTAAACCTCTTTTGAGTAAGCTCAATATAATATAATTTGTGTATTCTTTTCACTAGCTTATGCATCACATGTATACTAGTTCTACTCAAGAAAACTACAATTTCCCATGCATGTGGTATTATCCTTTATATATCAAAGGACGAATCACAAAGCATATGTGTCCATAGCATTTATTATAAAAATATTATAAATAAAAAGGTAGGATGAAGGGTCCTAACACCCATGTGCTTATCCATGTTTAAATAAATAATAAGAGGGCATATTAAACCATACAATATTTTATGAGTTATTATATACATTATCATCTTTCTCTTTATTTATTTTACCTTCAATAGGAACTTGAGAACCACTTAAAGCATTATCATTCATATGAGTCTTAATATGGGTTGGTATGATTTCATGATCAACATGTCTCTTTGAGAGACCATATTTTGGTACAAAATTTAGTATGAATCAAGGGAATTTTTTTTTAAAATATCAATTGGATTGGAATTTAATATAGTACTTATTTTATTTGGAGTCTTGGATCTAATCAAATTGGGTTACATAAAATATATAGCATATTAAGTACAATATGCAACAAATATTTATTAAATTATTTTATATTCTCCAAAATCATTGTGTAGTGCCTCTCAAACCTAGGTCAGTTCCATTCCTATCCTCGATCCTTATTGCCTTATAGTGTAATTTCAAGATCTTGTCATTGGGTTTGGTGTTTTGGTGAGGACTTATATTCAAGTTATTTGGACTTGGAATCGCATCATCGTTTTTTTTTCTTATACTTTATAGGATGTTACTATTATTATTATTATTATTATTGTCATTGGATATATATCATTTAAATAATTAATATAATATAATATAATATAATAGTGTGTGTGTATATATGTATATTGGTATACTTAAAGTGAGAAAAATAAATATGTATATATGTGAGCAATGAAAACCATAAGTAAAAGTAAAAGTAAGTGAATAATGAAAAACAAACCTCCCTTACAGTCTTCTTGCAAACCTCAAGATGAGATTGTTGAAGTGTTAATACACTTGTTGAATCTCTTGGATTTGTTTGAATGTGGATGCTCCAATTTTGTCTCCAAATGAATAATAAATGCTATGATCAAGAGTGAAAATGAGGATGTAGATTTGAATGGTGAAAGAACAGAGTTTTGTTGTAATTGCCTAAAGCTTCCAAAGATTGTTTGTGAAGGATATAGCCTATTATCTATAATGGAAAGAGAGGCTATAGAGTGGATCAAGCTTCTTAATGAGATATTAAATGCAGTTGGTTATGGCATTTTGAATGGATTGAATATCCATTGAGGGGAAATGAATTTTCATTTGATAATAATTTTTATTCAAGAAGGTGGTTGTACGTGCATTATTGTTGCTTTCACCTTTATAGGATTCTAGAAGTGAAGTGGAGTGAGGTAGTTTAACTTGAGTGACTAGGATAGATGAAGTGGAGTGTGAGTAGATAAATAGATTTATTTCTATTTAAATAACTAATTAAATTAGCTAAGGGATGTGAGTGGGTAATTAACTATTTAATTAAATTAACTAAAGGACATAGGAGTATAGTTTAAGCATGATTAGAATTACATTAATTCATTATAAATGGATGTGGGTGAATACTTGAAGCATGATAGAATTAATTATAATTAAATTAAATTAATTCTAAAGGAGGTGTAAATGAATTTTAGTGAGTTGTAAGTGGATAATGGTGTAGAATGCATTCTAGAACCAATTTTGGCATAGTATGCGAAGGATTCGATAATTAGGAAAAGGTATGTATTTTTAGGGTGTCTACATTTTCCCCTCTTTAAAGTGTTATTACAAAGTAATAGCATTTGAAATATATTAAACGCATGTAGATTAGTGATCAAGAGATAGGGAATCATGGTGGACTTGCGTGATATGCCCCGATGAAGCATTTGGATGCCCAGTGAGTGTGGGTTCTAGGATTCTCCCTCAGTGGATGGGTGACATAGTAAAGCATTGGAAATCCACTTGATTAGAAGAAGGAAAGGGTGAATGAGTAGAAGAATGATGGTTATGATTTTACGTTAGGTTGTGGAGCCTATTTTCATGTGAGAAAGTGTTGAAGACTGTACACTAAGAGTATTGTACACTTTCCGCATTTGTCTCGTCGGGGTTATGGGTCGGGTCGGGCTGAGCGGGGTTTGTGGGCGTAGCCCTGAGAAAAAAACATTTTGGCCTTAAAACGTGCCCGATATATCGGAAATGTGTTTTTCTCATATGGGCGGGATTTTGACCCATAGGTTTATGGGACGGTTTTGGCCCATGGTTTTGATACCCACGGTTTTGTAAAACTACTTAAGCAGTTATCTACTTATGTGGTTTTGTGTATATGGTATGGTCTAATGTAACATTGCAGATGTGTTTTGAATTCGGGTGTGAATTCTATAGATTTTGTTGATCATAGCTCCAAACAGATCTTGGTATTGTATTGAGAGAGTGGTGGCTTGTAATAAAATCTGAGCAAGTGATTCTTGGTGGACATAGCCCAAATTGGGTGAACCATGTTAAATATTGTCTCTTTGTGTTGTGTTATTTTATTCTGCACTTTTATTTGAGATGTGTAATATTTTTGCATATTAGTTTCTATCTTGTTGTGATTTTGTAAGGGAATATTCCGCATATTTTATCCCTTATTTCCTAAAAATTGGTATCAGAGTCTAGTTTGGTTTGCTAAAGTTTTGAATCGCAGGGAAAGTTTTATCTTGAGTGGGAGCTATGGTAGATGATGGAATATCAAGGGTTGATAAATTCAACGGGCGAGAATTTCAGCCTTTGGAAGATGCGAGATGGAAGATTATCTTTATCAAAAGGATCTTTATATTACATTGTCGAGAAGGTGAATAAACCCTCGAGCATGACAGATGCGGAATAGAATTTGTTGGATAGGAAGGCACTTGGGAAAATCCGATTGTGTCTTGCCTCTTCAGTATTATTTAATGTTTCAAAGGAAAATACTACAAAATAATTGTTGGATGCATTAGGAAGTTGTATAAAAACCCTCGCCTCTAATAAGATATTTTTAATGAAAAATTTGTTTAATATGAAGATGTCTAAGAATGATTCAGTAATAGATCATTTAAAGGATTTTAATACGGTTGTAAATATGCTAGCTTTGGTTATAATAGAATTTGATGAAGAAGTTAGGGCTTTATTAGTTTTTGCTCTTTACCTAAGAGTTGGAATAGCACAGTAATGGCGGTAAGCAACTCGGTTCAGATAACTCAAAGTTGAAGTTGGAGGATGTTGTAGGGGTGATTCTAAGCAAGGAAATGCATAGAAAAAGCTCTAGTGAATCTTCTACTTGGGGAATGCTTTGATAGTGGAAACAAGAGGGAGAGAAGAATAGAGGAAGGAAGTGTGGAAAATCAAAGGATTGGGTAAGGTCAAAATCCAAAAGCAAGATAGTATCTTTGGCATTGTGGAAAGTTTGGGCATGTAAAAAGAAAAGACTGTTGGGAACTTTGGGACAAGAAGAAACAACAGGAAGAAAACAAGGAGGAAAATGTGGCAATGGATAATGTATGTCAGGATGCTTTGATTTTTTCTTTGCACAATATTCTTTGAATCTTGGGTTTTAGATTTGGGGCTTCTTTCCATGCTTTACTCCACATAGGAATTATTTTGTTGATTATGTTCAAGGAGATTTTGGGCATGTTTTCTTGGTGAAGATGAGCCCCTGCAAGATAGTTGGAAAAGGTTTTGTTCAGGTTAAGATGCAAAATGGGAATACTTGGCTATTAAAGGATGTCATACATGTGCCTACATTAATACAAAATTTGATATCGGCAAGGCAGTTGGGAAGTGATGGTTGTACTGTGATATTTACAAGAGACTCTTGGAAGGTTACCAAGGGTTCTCTTATGGTGGCAAGAGGTAAGAAGGTTAGAACCTTGTATTTAACCACTTATATCACTAATCTTTGTAATCTTGTGGCTTCAGAAGTAGATACAACATTGTGGCACTATAGGCTCGGTCATATGAGTCATAATGGCATGGAGATCATAAAGAAGGATTTTCCTGGATATACGAGAAACAGTTTGGAGTTACGTGAGGACTGCATATATGGGAAGCAGTAGTGAGTAAGTTTTCTCAAGGTTGGACCTACAAAGAAAGAGATTAAGTTAGATGGTGCATTCGATGTATGGGGTCGGCTCAAGTATCATCTCTTAGGGGTTCAATTTATTATGTTACTTTTATTGATGATGAAACAAGAAAAGTTTGGGTTTATTGTATTAGAAACAAATCGATGTATTTGACACTTTTGTTAAATGGAAAGCCTTGGTAGAGAATGAAGCGGGTCTTACGCTAAAATGTCTCGAGTCGAGATAATGGAGGGGAGTATTACAGCAATGAATTTGATGATTACTGTTCTAAGAATGGAATCTGCAGGTAAAAGATGGTTCCAAGAACTCTGCAGCAGAATGGGGTGTTAGAAAGGATGGACAGAACAATAATGGAACGTCTTTAGGAGCATGAGGTTACATGCGGGATGCCTCTATCTGTTTGGGGAGAAGTGGTGAGCACGGATGTGTACTTAATAAATAGAGGACCCTCAAGTGCCTTGGATAGAGGCATACCTGAGGAAGCTTGGTATGGTAAGAAAGTTGATTATTCATTTCGTAGAGTCTTTGGATGTGAGGTGTTTATCCATATAGACAAGGATGATAGGACCAAGCTAGAGGCTAAATTAGAAAAATGTACTTTCATTGGTTATAGTGGTGATGACTTTGGATATAAATGTTGGAGTATTGAGGACAAGAAAATCATTCGATCTAGGGATTTGGTCTTTAATGAGAAATTCATGTATAAGTAGTAGTTGCGGGAAAATAGGAAGAATCCAAGAAAGAATATGCGGTGGTAGAGGATCTTACGGATGGGAAAGTGACACTGAATCATTTCGGGGAACGTCCTCAACTTGAACCCCAAACTCCTTTATTGAGGAGGTATTCTAGAGTAAGAAGATAACCTAAAAAAATTTCTCCTTCTCTTTATTATTTATTACTCATTGATAATGGAGAGCCGAAAGCTTTGATGAAGCAATGCGAGGTAGATACCAGGAAGAAGTGGGAGTAAGCCATGAATGAGGAGCATCGAGGCTCTCATGGAGAAGCAGACATGCGATCTGGTGAAGCTACCCAAAGGAAAAATATCATTACTGAGAATAAGTGGGTGTTCAAATTCAAAGAGGAACAAGGAGGTAATAAAAGATACAAGGCCGGTTGGTGGTCAAGAGGGTTTGCACGAGAAAAAGGTATAGATTTTGATGATATTTTTTTCTCCTGTAGTAAAAATGACTACTATTATAATTGTTCTTGGAATAGTTGTAGCAGAAGACTTGCACTTAGAGCAGCTTGATGTAAAGACTGCATTTCTCCATGGTGATTTGGAGGAGGATCTATATATGCGGCCAGGAGGGTCATGAGGTCAAAGGTAAAGAGGAGATGGTGTGCAAACTAAATAAGATCTTGTATGGCTTAAAACAAGCTCCATGTCAATGGTATAAGAAATTTGATAGCTTCATGATGGAGCAAGGTTATATTAGATGTCATTCTGACCATTGCGTGTATACAAATAAATTTGAGGATGGCAATTATATTATCCTATGTTTGTATGTGGATGACATGTTGTTTTGCAAGTAAAAACATGCAGGAAATAAAAGTACTCAAGAAGTAGCTAAGTGAATCCTTTGCTATGAAGGATTTGGGGGCAGCAAACAAATCCTTGGTATGAGGATATCTCGGGATAGGAAGGAATGGAAGTTGACTTTATCTCAAGAAGATTACATTAAGAAGGTCTTAGAGAGGTTCAATATGCGGGATGCTAAACCGGTTAGGACTCCTTTGGTGAGGCCATTTCAAGTTATCAAAGGACCAGTGTCAGAGATAGAGTAAGAGAGAAACCAAATGTTCAAGGTATATTAATCATCGGCGATTGGCATTTTTATGTATGCCATGGTGTGCACTAGGCGATATATTTACCATGCGGTGGGAGCGGTGAGTAGATTTATGAGTGATCCAGGTAGAGATCACCGACGAGGGGCGATAAAGTGGATCCTTCGGTATTTGAGAGGGACCATGGGGAGAGTTTTGTGCTATAGTGGATCGGACACCACTTTTTGTGGTTATGTAGATTCAAATATGGTTGGAGATGTAGGCTTGATGTAAGAGGAGCATGACGGAGTTATGTTTACACTATAGGTGGGACAGCAGTGAGTTGGATTTCACGACTACGAGAAAGTGGTGGCTTTGTCAACCATGCAGGTGAGTATGTTGTTTCACAAGAGGCAAGTAAAGAAATGATTTGGTTATAGAAATTTATTGAGGATTTGGGGCATAAGCAGGAGGAAGGAAAGTTACATAGTGATATTCAGAGTGTTATACACCTAGCTAAGAACTCTGTTTTCCACTCTAGGATGAAGCATATACAATTAAGGTACCATTTCATCGGGAGATGACTTTGGAGGAAGAGAAGTTGAAGTTGGAGAAGATTCATATCGGTCATAATCCTATAGACATGATGACCAAGGTGGTCTGAGGAAAAAGTGAAGTTGTGTTCATCTTTGGTTGGTCTTTAGGGAAACTAATGAAGGGTTGAGAAGCTTGCTCAGAGGAAAACTAGTCTCCAAGTGGGAGATTTTAGGTTGTGGAGCTGTTTTCATGTGAGAAAGTGTTGAAGACTATACACTAAGAGTATTGTACACTTTCATGGTTGTCTCACCGGGGTTTGAGGTTGTTTGGGTGGGCCCGAGTGGGGGGTTCGAGGTGGAAACCCCTAGTAGTGGGGGTTCGGGGAGGCCTGACCCTTGAGAAAAAAATTGGCCTTAAAACGTGTCGATAGATCGGAAACGTGCTTTCTCATATGGGCGGGATTTTTGACCCATAGGTTTATGGGACAGTTTTGGCCCATGGTTTTGATACCCATGGTTTTGTAAAACTACTTAAGCGATTGTCTACTTATGTTTTTAGTGCATATGTAGGGTTAATGTAACATTGCATATGTGTTTTGAATTCAGTGTGAATTCTATAGAGTTTGTTGAGAATAGCTCCAAACAGATCGGGGTATTGTATTGAGAGAGCGGTGCCTTGTAATAAAATCTAAGCAAGTGATTCTTGGTGGCGTAGCCCAAATTGGGTGAACCACATTAAATCTTGTCTCTTTGTGTTGTGTTATTTTATTTTGTACTTTTATTTGAGATCTCGTAATATTTTACGCATATTAGTTTCTCTTTATTGCGATTCTATGAGGGAATATTCCGCATATTTTATCCCTTATTTTCTAACATTTTCTCATAGCATGAGCTTCCATTTAGATAGTGAAAGTTAGAGCAACCTTATTTTGTTGTTGTACAATAGAGTTATCACCATGATTATTAAATAATCGTGATGTTTAACCCATTATGTGCGTAAAAAACACACACACAACAAGTAAAAGAAAGTAAAACAAACCCAATATACATAGTAGATGTATACACCATGGCTATAAATGAACCAAGATGGGAACATAATACTGGTAATTGGTCCAAAGAAAAACAAAAGATAAAAAGGAAAGAAAACCCAATATACACAATAAAAGTATGCATCATGGCTATAAATGAACCAAGATGATAACAAAATACTTATAATTGGTCCAAAAATAATAGCAACAATGCAACATAATT